>VHKM01000145.1:0-305000 GCA_007210695.1 Neogobius melanostomus
CCTCCTGGGTTGTCCCTGATTATAGAGCGTTGTGTTCCGCAGTGGTCAGCATCCTCCACCTCCTCCATCCTCTTCCTCCTGCGCAGCTCCTCCCACGCACCTCTCGCGCCTTCTTCTCTGACACATGTATCACCTGAGGTTCACAATTATTTCTGTTTAATGTAAGAGTAAATGTAAGGAGGAATGGCACAACACAGCCACGCCAGAAAACACTATATACTTGGCATCAAGGTTATTCAATTTCCGATTGTGTAAACGCACCATGGACTCCTAGCTTTTCATTTTATATTTTATTTCATTTCAAATGACATCATACAATCACAACAAATCCGGCAGCCAATACAGTATGAATGAAACGGAACAGAGAATACATGTATATGTATTCTGCCCCTTTATTTACTTACACTTTACATTTCATATGTTGTCTTTTCTTCACTACTGCCGCTCTTTTTTTGTACATTTCACAATGCGATACAACGGATTGCTATGACCAAATATACAAAAAGAAAAAGTGGATCAAAATAAGAATTGCATTTATAATCTTACTAACAGGAGTAGTACAAATAGTACAATTGGTTCAGGAGGCACACCCTTGATTTAATTCACTGTCATTGAATGAAGGGTAAATTATAATTGTAACTATAACCACTATACAAAAATCACACTTCCAGGCTTATAGAGAACTTGCACCTTTCTACATCTTTATATATTAACATAAATTTTTTTAGCGGGCCCTATAGACTTCTATAATGATTCAAATGTGTTCGAAAAACGGGTAAACAGAGCTGCTGTATCGGCACTGTTAAAAACAAAACAAAATGTAAGTAACTAACCCACAGACATTTAACCAAACCAACAGCAACTTTATTTGGCGTATAATCACTGATGCTGTACAAGCGCTTTCATGCAACTACTTAAACTAGCATAACAAGACAAAGATAGACACGGTTCAAAGCTCTAAGTTGTAGCCTGCATCTCTCTGCTCTGACCGCGGTCTCGCCATAAGTTCCCTCCATTGGGTTTAGCACATTAACGTTAGCTCCTGTCGCCTTTCCTGTTACCCACAAGCGCGCTGATATCGCCGCTATGCTTATTCTGGCTGAAATCGCGGGTGGCCGTGATACAGACTTGGGCGTGAGATAGTACTTACACTTTAATAGACTCACCGTTCAAAGTTCGTTCAGGACCAGATACGCCGGTGCCTTCTCTGTCGCCGCCTTCCGCCTGTTTGAATTCTTTTCTTCGTTTCTGACAATGGGACTAACAGCGCCAATTTATGGTGGCAAAAATATACGTCTATGGGCAATTCATTTTCTGGACATGTTTTAGCCATTAAAATTGACTCCAAAACACAGTGTTAATGTTTTTCAGGGACACATAACAAATTACATTCTAGATTATTTTATTATTCATTATATGCATTGTTATTCAATAAATCACTGTATATTGAGTTTTTAATATCTTCTATGTTCTTTTGATTTTTATTCTATTTTTCAAAAACTATTTTCTTTTATTTTTAAGTAGACCGACAGAACTCCATGTTCATGTTCCTTGGGACCAAGCTGGGTTTCTATCCTGGTCCAGCATTCTTGCAGAGCCATAGGCATGCTCTATATCACCAAAGTCTTATTCTGACTGTGATCGAAATATTCTTTTTTTTTTTTTTTCAAACTAATTGAAATCAAACAATTTGTTGAACTTATAAATGTGTTAACGTTTTGGTGAAACACGTACTAACATAGTTCTATTTTAGTCTTGTTTTGGTCCTGATGTAGTCTTTTTTTTAAGTCTTCTTTTGACGCAATTTGCTGAAAAACAATTTGTGTTTAATTAGAATGGAACATATCGTGTTGAAATGGTTAGTGAAATATTGCAATAATATAATTATCACAATATTGTACAATTTACATAATTTGTTTAAGTTAGTTTTAGTTATTGCTTTGATAATAGAAAATATGAGCTAGGCATCATGTATGACAGTTGTTAAAGTGAGATAGGAGCTACAAAATGACTAGATCCTGCCATGAGCAACATAGGAGACATATCTTGTATGTACATATACAGTAGGCTTATATGTGGATATAAAGAAGCAATACAGGAGACCTATGTAGCCTGTATATGCACATATATGCACCTCAATTTTGCCTATATGTGGCATATATACGCATATATGTTATCATATATGTGCATATATGCTGTATATATGCAGCATATGTGTGCATATATGCTGCATATAGGATTCATGTATGCGCATATATCCTCATATAGGTTCTTTCCATGTGGGTTTATAAGTAAAAACTATGTAAGAGTTAATGTGCAGGATTTTCATACATTTGAATTAAACCAGGTCTAACGGTTAAACCACTAAACCAAGTCTAAACTGGGACTAAACCAGTTCATTGTAAAGAGGTCATGTTGAAATAATATACTTTTACTTTTAACCCAATTTAAAAATGTAGTGGAGTAGAAAGTACAGATACAGGCTCAATATGTAGTGAAGTAAAAGTAAAAATATTCATCATAAAATGTACTTAAGTAAAGTAAAGTACTTATAATTTGTACTTTTTACATTGTTACTTTCCACAAACTAAACAAGAAGTCACTCTCATCAGGTTAGTAAATGCTGTGTCTTTGTTATTTTACTTTTACCTTGCTTCATGTTGATGCATTACTTTCAACACATGTGCTGGCACTGCTGTTGTGCCGCACTTGTAGCGGTGAGTAAAGTCATAGGGCGACAGGCCAGGCGAAAACAACAAACAAAACATGGTAATGATACGTTTACTCCATAAAACTAAACATTCAACAAAACACAGCCGACTGTGTGTGACATGATTTGTCACTTAAAGATTTACTCACAGTGGCACGAGTTACTATTTTCTTTAAGTAAAAGTTCAGATTCTTCCTTTTAATCTTACTCAACTAGAAGTGAAGTACAATTACTTCAAAAAGTGAAGTACAAGTACTTGAATAAATGTAACTGCACAAATAAATAAATAAATAAATAAAACTAAACTAAACTAACTGAGAACTACCCACCTCTGCACTATTGTTATTGTTCAAAACCTTCATCGTCTAGAACTCTACATCACAGCAGACTCAAAGGGTTTATTTTTTCCTCCTTTTTCTCCTATAAAATGATAAAATAATCCTTAATACTTCTCAAAAGACTCGGGCGATTAGTTTCTGAGCCCAACGATGTTAGAAAAGAGAGAATATAAAACTATCTGCAGCTCAGATTGATTTGTTTGAGTCCGTTACCGCGGCAACTCAACTGCCCTCTGCCTTTTCTCGTCTGCTGCTGTTGAAGCTACGACTGTGATTTTATTCATTTTAGACACAGAACAGGTGAGTAAATGTGATTTATAAGGTTCTTTAACACGTTTTTAAGGGTTTGTTTTCATTATTGTTGGCTTTGATCGCGATGAAGTTGAAGTTATAATCTCTCAGGAGCTAAAGGCTAATCAGCAGTTAGCTCGACAGGAGAGAAACTGTTTCTGTAGCAGCGAAAATATGAGAAACATTTATGTGGAACTTTAAGATCAGTCTACACAAAAATGTTATGAAATACAAATAAATAACTATAATTTAGCTTTATTCATTAACATTATATCATTTATTTTGGTGACAGTTTAAAAGTCTAGGCCTCAGAGCGTTCCAGGTGAATAAAGTCGTATGTAAACAAAACTGCTAATGCTACAACAGTTAGCTCATACGATGCTAACGTTATATGAAAGTTTCTCCAAACCAGATCTAATTAAAACATGCGACATAACGTTATGTTGAAGCTGTGACCAAAAGTAACGTTCACGTCACTGATGCAGTGGTTTTGTTATAGTTTATCATGAGCTGCTTCTCCACTGGGGGCGCCATCACTGTCTTCATCTCGTATACGAACTCATATCAGTCTTCAGGTTTCCGAGTTTATAAGTTGTAATTACCAGTTCGAGCGGCTCCAAGGCATTTTTCCAAGTGGGAAATTTACCAGTTACCTGGAACGCACCATTAGCTCTATTTGACAGGAGAGTAAGATGTAAATGATCAGCTGAAACCTCATTGTTTTCTCTGTCGTCTCTGTTTAGGGCTGTTGTAAAAATGTGTGAAGGCCAAACGTTCAGAGCTTTTGTGAACGAGCATCTGGCTGCGGCGGCTGGAGAGACACGTGCGCTGTTTGAAAGGACGACAGCCGAGTGTGAGGAGGAGCTGCGTCGCTCCCAAGACGAGAACCGGAGGAAACAGCGGCGTCTGGACCAGATCCTGAGCCCGAGAGTCGTACTGGTCAGAGTGGACACTGGTCAGAGTTTGAAACGGGAAATCACCGAGACCTCACGGATCAAAGAGGAGCCAGAAGAGCAGAGCGTCACATGGGAGGAAGAGCAGCTGCCAGTGTAGGCTCACACACTTTCAAACACGTCTAAGTCACATTATTGTTCAGTTTATTCATATTTAAATCATGTTTCAGGTGTTTCCCAGAGTCCAGTGCTGTGAGCGTGAAGAGAGAAGAGCCCTCCCCGCTTCCACAGAGACAAACTGAGCGCGGGGACATCAGCTCAGAGCCACATTTCCGCTCAGAGACGGAGGGACACACTGAGCACTCGTCTGACACTGACGACGATGATGAAGACTGGGAACCTCCATTCAGCCGCTCAGACGCACAGATGGAGACAGAGGCTGATGGAGAAAATCACCACAACCAGGTCCAGAGCAGAAGCACCAAAGTCTCCGCCCAAAACAAGTCAGCACCAGAGACGAGCGCTACGGTCAACAACGGAGAGATGTCTGGAGCTGACGGAGGAGAAGAGAAGAAGAAGTACCAGTGTCATGTTTGTCACAAGAAATTTAGAACAAAATGGGATTTAACAAGACATATTAGAGTGCACACAGGAGAGAAACCTTTTAGTTGTTCATACTGTGAGAAAACATTTTCTCTTAAAAGTAATCTCGATGCACATAGAAGAACACACACAGGAGAGAAACCTTTTAGTTGTTCATACTGTGAGAAAACATTTGCTCTTAAAAGTAATCTAGTGAAACATAAAAGAACACACACAGGAGAGAGGCCTTACAGCTGTCAGATCTGTGAGAAAAAGTTCACACATCTCTGTAACCTCAGGAGACATAGACAAACACACACAGGAGAGAAACCACACGGCTGTTCAATCTGTAATAAAACATTTGCCCGAAAGTCTAATTTAGATGTTCATAGAAGAACACACACAGGAGAGAGGCCTTACTGCTGCTCAGTTTGTCAGAAAACATTCACCATGAGACATAATCTAAAAACACACATGAAAACTCACAGTGTTTAAAGCACATTTCAACATTTAACACTAAGATTTTTATTTACTTTTTAAGTTATCTGTTTATTCTGTTTGAATAAAAAAAAATCAATTTACATGTCGGCTTCAGACAAAGTTTTAAGATTGTTCTTAATTTACTCTACGTAATTTACAAAAATACCTTTATCTTTGGCTTTGTGAAAAAGTTTAATTTTACAGGTGATTTATTAGTTTGAATCAACTTATTAAAAACTGCTTCTGGAAATACGATTTTAACAAACTTGAAATATGTTCTTTTTTTCTTTTTAAAACATTTGTTTGATTATTAAATACTGTATACATGTTAAATAAGTTATAATCAGAAATGTTTGCAGTAATCTAAAAACACACATGAACACTCACAGCGTTTAAAGCACATTAAAACATCCAACACTAAAACATTTTTCTTTATTTCTAAAGTTGTCTGTTTATTCTGTTGAATCAAAAATCAATTTACATGTTGTTTATAACAAACCTTTTAAAATTGTTCTTCTTTTGACCTTGTGAAAACAATGAATTTTACAATTACAAGTGATTATTTGAATTGACTTTTTAAAGACTGTTTATGGAAATACCTTTTTAACAAACTTGAAATATGTTCTTTTTATCTTCTTAAAACATTGTTTGTTTATAAAATACTGTATACATGTTAAATGAGTTATAATCAGTAATGTTTGCATTGATTAGAGATAATTGTTCAGTGTTTGTAAACTCTTGACCAATCTACATGTTCATAGTTTAGCCTGTTTTCTGTTTTGATTCTTGATTTTTAAATTGTAAATAAAACTGTTTTAAATCCTCATCTCTGCAGTCTGTTATGTTATGGAAATATTCCTGTGATAAGTAGTTTTCATAGTTTTACATCATTAAGTTTATATTTTACAAAGACATGTTGAAATATCCATCAGTGACTTGGGTAAAGGGAGAATGCCGCACTATAGGACAGAACTGGGACTCGCTCATGGCCCTTATGTACAGTATGGTTGCTCCGTGACAGAGAGTGTTTATGTCTTCTTATGTCACATCCTACATCCATTCTCGTGCGGGTCGGATTTTTTCTGACACGCACCAACCCGACCCGCTGTAAATCAAACCCGATCCGCAGAAAAGTGTCTCAGTTTCCGGATCCGACCCTAACCTACATTAGAAAACAGCTGCACGAGTCAAGCTGCAGCTGCTGTCACTCAAACTGAGTTTACAGTGGAGAATTAGCACTTGATGCTTTGTTTTGCTGCTGCTGAGGAACCTTTGAAATCGCTTATGGACTCATCAGGAAACGAGGAGCAGAAACTATCATGAGGCTTTACTTCTACCACGTCATGGACACTCTTTCTGTCAAACTAACAGTGGTGGAAGAAGTACTCAATATTCTTAAGTAAAAGTGCAGATACAGGACCAAACATGTACTTAAGTAAAAGTTTCTGATAAAATGTTTACTTGAGTAAAAGTACAAAAGTATGCATTGTAAGATGTACTTTATAAATAAAAACTATTTAAGAGTTTAATGTGCAGGATTTTTCAATATAATTTAAATTAAACCAGGTCTAAACCATAGACATATATTAATAGACCGTCATTCCTCACTCCTCCCCGTTTACCACAATGACCACGTTGGAGGGGGAAATCATGGCGGATTTACAGGCTCCTCCTCCCCAGCTCTGACGAAGCATGTTCCTAATAAGGGCATAAGGGGGGGAGCTTCACTGTAGACTCGGCCCTTGCGTGACGTGTAGCTCGCGCAGCTCCAATGCTAACAGTCAGACCCCCGTTAAGTAGGAGATTTCTAAAATTCGTGCTACCATAACCAGCCCGGTGCCCCAGATTGTTTTTAACCCAGCGTAATCACAGGAGGAATATCTAGCTCTAGCCACTTGTAAAACATTAGGCACCGGGCATTAAAGTTGTTTTTAACGTGTCTAAAGTCCAATGCATTCCAATGGGGGAATAGCGGCCATATGGAGGTACTACAGCAATAGCGGAGCAATGGCGCCTCCAGTGTCATAGTCACAAAGCAGAGCAGTCAGCGGCCATTGGTCTAAACGGGTAAACCACTAAACCAAGTCTAAACTGGGACTAAACCAGTTCATTGTAAAGAGGTCACGTTGAAAATAATATACTTTTACTTTTAACCCAATTTAAAAATGTAGTGGAGTAGAAAGTACAGATACAGGCTCTAAAATGTAGTAAAGTAAAAGTAAAAATTATTCATCATAAAATGTACTTAAGTAAAGTAAAAGTACTTATAATTTGTACTTTTTACATTGTTACTTTCCACAAACTAAACAAGAAGTCACTCTCCTCAGGTTAGTAAGATGCTGTGTCTTTGTTATTTTACTTTTACCTTGCTTCATGTTGATGCATTACTTCAACACATGTGCTTGGCACTGCTGTTGTGCCGCACTTGTAGCGGTGAGTAAAGTCATAGGGCGACAGGCCAGGCGAAAACAACAAACAAAACATGGTAATGATACGTTTACTCCATAAAACTAAACATTTAACAAAACACAGCTGACTGTGTGTCTGCCATGATTTGTCACTTAAAGATTTACTCACAGTGGCACGAGTTACTATTTTCTTTAAGTAAAAGTTCCGATTCTTCCTTTTAATATTACTCAACTAGAAGTGAAGTACAATTACTTCAAAAAGTGACTGAAGTACAAGTACTTGAATAAATGTAACTGCTCAAATAAATAAATAAAATAAAACTAAACTAAACTAACTGAGAACTACCCACCTCTGCACTATTGTTATTGTTCAAAACCTTCATCGTCTAGAACTCTACATCACAGCAGACTCAAAGGGTTTATTTTTCCTCCTTTTTCTCCTGTAAAATGATAAAGTAATCCTTAATACTTCTCAAAAGACTCGGGCGATTAGTTTCTGAGCCCAACGATGTTAGAAAAGAGAGAATATAAAACTATCTGCAGCTCAGATTGATTTGTTTGAGTCCGTTACCGCGGCAACTCAACTGCCCTCTGCCTTTTCTCGTCTGCTGCTGTTGAAGCTACGACTGTGATTTTATTCATTTTACACACAGAACAGGTCAGTAAATGTGATTTATAAGGTTCTTTAACATGTTTTTAAGGGTTTGTTTTCATTATTGTTGGCTTTAATCGCGATGAAGTTGAAGTTATAATCTCTCAGGAGCTAAAGGCTAATCAGCAGTTAGCTCGACAGGAGAGAAACTGTTTCTGTAGCAGCGAAAATATGAGAAACATTTATGTGGAAACTTTAAGATCAGTCTACACAAAAATGTTATGAAATACAAATAAATAACTATAATTTAGCTTTATTCATTAACATTATATCATTTATTTTGGTGACAGTTTAAAAGTCTAGGCCTCAGAGCGTTCCAGATGAATAAAGTCGTATGTAAACAAAACTGCTAATGCTACAACAGTTAGCTCATACGATGCTAACGTTATATGAAAGTTTCTCCAAACCAGATCTAATTAAAAACATGCGACATAACGTTATGTTGAAGCTGTGACCAAAAGTAACGTTCACGTTACTGATGCAGTGGTTTGTTATAGTTTTATCATGAGCTGCTTCTCCACTGGGGGCGCCATCACTGTCTTCATCTCGTATACGAACTCGTATCAGTCTTCAGGTTTCCGAGTTTACAAGTTGTAATTACCAGTTCCAGCGGCTCCAAGGCATTTTTCCAAGTGGGAAATTTACCAGTTACCTGGAACGCACCATTAGCTCTATTTGACAGGAGAGTAAGATGTAAATGATCAGCTGAAACCTCATTGTTTTCTCTGTCGTCTCTGTTTAGGGCTGTTTGTAAAAATGTGTGAAGGCCAAACGTTCAAAGCTTTTGTGAACGAGCGTCTGGCTGCGGCGGCTGGAAAGACACGTGCGCTGTTTGAAAGGACGACGGCGGAGTGTGAGGAGGAGCTGCGTCGCTCCCAAGACGAGAACCGGAGGAAACAGCGGCGTCTGGACCAGATCCTGAGCCCGAGAGTCGTACTGGTCAGAGTGGACACTGGTCAGAGTTTGAAACGGGAAATCACCGAGACCTCACGGATCAAAGAGGAGCCAGAAGAGCAGAGCGTCACACGGGAGGAAGAGCAGCTGCCAGTGTAGGCTCACACACTTTCAACACGTCTAAGTCACATTATTGTTCAGTTTATTCATATTTAAATCATGTTTCAGGTGTTTCCCAGAGTCCAGTGCTGTGAGCGTGAAGAGAGAAGAGCCCTCCCCGCTTCCACAGAGACAAACTGAGCGCGGGAACATCAGCTCAGAGCCACATTTCTGCTCAGATACGGAGGGACACACTGAGCACTCGTCTGACACTGACGACGATGATGAAGACTGGGAACCTCCATTCAGCCGCTCAGACGCACAGATGGAGACAGAGGCTGATGGAGAAAATCACCACAACCAGGTCCAGAGCAGAAGCACCAAAGTCTCCGCCCAAAACAAGTCAGCACCAGAGACGAGCGCTACGGTCAACAACGGAGAGACGTCTGGAGCTGACGGAGGAGAAGAGAAGAAGAAGCACCAGTGTCATGTTTGTCACAAGAAATTAAGAACAAAATGGGATTTAACAAATCACATTAGAGTGCACACAGGAGAGAAACCTTTTAGTTGTTCATACTGTGAGAAAACATTTGCTCTTAAAACTACTCTAGAGAAACATAAAAGAACACACACAGGAGAGAGGCCTTACAGCTGTCAGGTCTGTGAGAAAAAGTTCACACAGCTATTTGCCCTCAAGACACATAGACAAACACACACAGGAGAGAAACCACACGGCTGTTCAATCTGTAATAAAACATTTGCCCGAAAGTCTAATTAGATGTTCATAGAAGAACACACACAGGAGAGAGGCCTTACTGCTGCTCAGTTTGTCAGAAAACATTCACCCAGGGACCTCATCTAAAAACACACATGAAAACTCACAGTGTTTAAAGCACATTTCAACATTTAACACTAAGATTTTTATTTACTTTTAAGTTATCTGTTTATTCTGTTTGGAAAAAAAAATCAATTTACATGTCGGCTTCAGACAAAGTTTTAAGATTGTCCTTAATTTACTCTACGTAATTTACAAAAATACCGTTATCTTTGGCTTTGTGAAAAGTTTAATTTTACAGGTGATTATTTAGTTTGAATCAACTTATTAAAAACTGTTTATGGAAATACCTTTTTAACAAACTTGAAATATGTTCTTTTTTCTCCTTAAAACATTTGTTTGTTTATTAAATACTGTATACATGTTAAATGAGTTATAATCAGAAATGTTTGCAGTAATCTAAAAACACACATTAACACTCACAGCGTTTAAAGCACATTTCAACATCAAATACTAAAAACATTTTCTTTATTTCTAAAGTTGTCTGTTTATTCTGTTTGAATCAAAAATCAATTTACATGTCGTTATAACAAACCTTTTAAGATTGTTCTTCTTTTTGACCTTGTGAAAACAATGAATTTTACAATTACAAGTGATTATTTGAATTGACTTTTTTAATTCTGCGTCTGGAAAAACCTTTTTAACAACCTGAATTGTTTTAATTTATTGATGTTTGAATCAACTTTTTAAAGACTGTTTATGGAAATACCTTTTTAACAAACTTGAAATATGTTCTTTTTTCTTCTTAAAACATTTGTTTGTTTATAAAATACTGTATACATGTTAAATGAGTTATAATCAGTAATGTTTGCGTTGATTAGAGATAATTGTTCAGTGTTTGTAAACCCTTGACAAATCTACATGTTACATAGTTTTAGCCTGTTTTCTGTTTTGATCTTGATTTTAAATTGTAAATAAAACTGTTTTAAATCCTCATCTCTGCAGTCTGTTATGTTATGGAAATATTCCTGTGATAAGTAGTTTTCATAGTTTTATATCATTAGGTTTATATTTTACAAAGACATGTTGAAATATCCATCAGTGACTTGGGTAAAGGGAGAATGCCGCACTATAGGACAGAACTGGGACTCGCTCATGGCCCTTATGTACAGTATGGTTGCTCCGTGACAGAGAGTGTTTATGTCTTCTTATGTCACATCCTACATCCATTCTCGCGCGGGTCGGATTTTTCTGACACGCACCAACCCGACCCGCTGTAAATCAAACCCGATCCGCAGAAAAGTGTCTCAGTTTCCGGATCCGACCCTAACCTACATTAGAAAACAGCTGCACGAGTCAAGCTGCAGCTGCTGTCACTCAAACTGAATTTACAGTGGAGAATTAGCACTTGATGCTTTGTTTTGCTGCTGCTGAGGAACCTTTGAAATCGCTTATGGACTCATCAGGAAACGAGGAGCAGAAACTATCATGAGGCTTTACTTCTACCACGTCATGGACACTCTTTCTGTCAAACTAACAGTGGTGGAAGAAGTACTCAATATTCTTAAGTAAAAGTGCAGATACAGGACCAAACATGTACTTAAGTAAAAGTTTCTGATAAAATGTTTACTTGAGTAAAAGTACAAAAGTATGCATTGTAAGATGTACTTTATAAATAAAAACTATTTAAGAGTTTAATGTGCAGGATTTTTCAATATCATTTAAATTAAACCAGGTCTAAACCATAGACATATTATTAATAGACCGTCATTCCTCACTCCTCCCCGTTTACCACAATGACCACGTTGGAGGGGAAATCATGGCGGATTTACAGGCTCCTCCTCCCCAGCTCTGACGAAGCATGTTCCTAATAAGGGCATAAGGGGGGGAGCTTCACTGTAGACTCGGCCCTTGCATGACGTGTAGCTCGCGCAGCTCCAATGCTAACAGTCAGACCCCCGTTAAGTAGGAGATTTCTAAAATTCGTGCTACCATAACCAGCCCGGTGCCCCAGATTGTTTTTAACCCAGCGTAATCACAGGAGGAATATCTAGCTCTAGCCACTTGTAAAACATTAGGCACCGGGCATTAAAGTTGTTTTAACGTGTCTAAAGTCCAATGCATTCCAATGGGGGAATAGCGGCCATATGGAGGTACTACAGCAATAGCGGAGCAATGGCGGCCTCCAGTGTCATAGTCACAAAGCAGAGCAGTCAGCGGCCATTGGTCTAAACGGGTAAACCACTAAACCAAGTCTAAACTGGGACTAAACCAGTTCATTGTAAAGAGGTCACGTTGAAAATAATATACTTTTACTTTTAACCCAATTTAAAAATGTAGTGGAGTAGAAAGTACAGATACAGGCTCTAAAATGTAGTAAAGTAAAAGTAAAAATTATTCATCATAAAATGTACTTAAGTAAAGTAAAAGTACTTATAATTTGTACTTTTTACATTGTTACTTTCCACAAACTAAACAAGAAGTCACTCTCCTCAGGTTAGTAAGATGCTGTGTCTTTGTTATTTTAGTTTTACCTTGCTTCATGTTGATGCATTACTTTCAACACATGTGCTTGGGCACTGCTGTTGTGCCGCACTTGTAGCGGTGAGTAAAGTCATAGGGCGACAGGCCAGGCGAAAACAACAAACAAAACATGGTAATGATACGTTTACTCCATAAAACTAAACATTTAACAAAACACAGCTGACTGTGTCTGACATGATTTGTCACTTAAAGATTTACTCACAGTAGCACGAGTTACTATTTTCTTTAAGTAAAAGTTCCGATTCTTCCTTTTAATATTACTCAACTAGAAGTGAAGTACAATTACTTCAAAAGTGACTGAAGTACAAGTACTTGAATAAATGTAACTGCTCAAATAAATAAATAAAATAAAACTAAACTAAACTAACTGAGAACTACCCACCTCTGCACTATTGTTATTGTTCAAAACCTTCATCGTCTAGAACTCTACATCACAGCAGACTCAAAGGGTTTATTTTTTCCTCCTTTTTCTCCTGTAAAATGATAAAGTAATCCTTAATACTTCTCAAAAGACTCGGGCGATTAGTTTCTGAGCCAACGATGTTAGAAAAGAGAGAATATAAAACTATCTGCAGCTCAGATTGATTTGTTTTGAGTCCGTTACCGCGGCAACTCAACTGCCCTCTGCCTTTTCTCGTCTGCTGCTGTTGAAGCTACGACTGTGATTTTATTCATTTTACACAGAGAACAGGTCAGTAAATGTGATTTATAAGGTTCTTTAACATGTTTTTAAGGGTTTGTTTTCATTATTGTTGGCTTTAATCGCGATGAAGTTGAAGTTATAATCTCTCAGGAGCTAAAGGCTAATCAGCAGTTAGCTCGACAGGAGAGAAACTGTTTCTGTAGCAGCGAAAATATGAGAAACATTTATGTGGAAACTTTAAGATCAGTCTACACAAAAATGTTATGAAATACAAATAAATAACTATAATTTAGCTTTATTCATTAACATTATATCATTTATTTTGGTGACAGTTTAAAAGTCTAGGCCTCAGAGCGTTCCAGATGAATAAAGTCGTATGTAAACAAAACTGCTAATGCTACAACAGTTAGCTCATACGATGCTAACGTTATATGAAAGTTTCTCCAAACCAGATCTAATTAAAAACATGCGACATAACGTTATGTTGAAGCTGTGACCAAAAGTAACGTTCACGTCACTGATGCAGTGGTTTTGTTATAGTTTTATCATGAGCTGCTTCTCCACTGGGGGCGCCATCACTGTCTTCATCTCGTATACGAACTTGTATCAGTCTTCAGGTTTCCGAGTTTATAAGTTGTAATTACCAGTTCGAGCGGCTCCAAGGCATTTTTCCAAGTGGGAAATTACCAGTTACCTGGAACGCTCCATTAGCTCTATTTGACAGGAGAGTAAGATGTAAATGATCAGCTGAAACCTCATTGTTTTCTCTGTCGTCTCTGTTTAGGGCTGTTTGTAAAAATGTGTGAAGGCCAAACGTTCAGAGCTTTTGTGAACGAGCGTCTGGCTGCGGCGGCTGGAGAGACACGTGCGCTGTTTGAAAGGACGACGGCGGAGTGTGAGGAGGAGCTGCGTCGCTCCCAAGACGAGAACCGGAGGAAACAGCGGCGTCTGGACCAGATCCTGAGCCCGAGAGTCGTACTGGTCAGAGTGGACACTGGTCAGAGTTTGAAACGGGAAATCACCGAGACCTCACGGATCAAAGAGGAGCCAGAAGAGCAGAGCGTCACACGGGAGGAAGAGCAGCTGCCAGTGTAGGCTCACACACTTTCAAACACGTCTAAGTCACATTATTGTTCAGTTATTCATATTTAAATCATGTTTCAGGTGTTTCCCAGAGTCCAGTGCTGTGAGCGTGAAGAGAGAAGAGCCCTCCCCGCTTCCACAGAGACAAACTGAGCGCGGGAACATCAGCTCAGAGCCACATTTCTGCTCAGATACGGAGGGACACACTGAGCACTCGTCTGACACTGACGACGATGATGAAGACTGGGAACCTCCATTCAGCCGCTCAGACGCACAGATGGAGACAGAGGCTGATGGAGAAAATCACCACAACCAGGTCCAGAGCAGAAGCACCAAAGTCTCCGCCCAAAACAAGTCAGCACCAGAGACGAGCGCTACGGTCAACAACGGAGAGACGTCTGGAGCTGACGGAGGAGAAGAGAAGAAGAAGCACCAGTGTCATGTTTGTCACAAGAAATTTAGAACAAAATGGGATTTAACAACACATATTAGAGTGCACACAGGAGAGAAACCTTTTAGTTGTTCATACTGTGAGAAAACATTTGCTCTTAAAAGTAATCTAGTGAAACATAGAAGAACACACACAGGAGAGAGGCCTTACAGCTGTCAGGTCTGTGAGAAAAAGTTCACACAGCTATTTGCCCTCAGGAGACATAGACAAACACACACAGGAGAGAAACCACACGGCTGTTCAATCTGTAATAAAACATTTGCCCGAAAGTCTCACTTAGATGCTCATAGAAGAACACACACAGGAGAGAGGCCTTACTGCTGCTCAGTTTGTCAGAAAACATTCACCCAGGGACCTCATCTAAAAACACACATGAAAACTCACAGTGTTTAAAGCACATTTCAACATTTAACACTAAGAATTTGTATTTTTTTTTTTAAGTTATCTGTTTATTCTGTTTGACAAAAAAAAAATCAATTTACATGTCGGCTTAACACAAAGTTTTAAGATTGTTCTTAATTTACTCTACGTAATTTACAAAAATACCTTTATCTTTGGCTTTGTGAAAAAGTTAAATTTTACAGGTGATTTATTTAGTTTGAATCAACTTATTAAAAACTGTTTATGGAAATACCTTTTTAACAAACTTGAAATATGTTCTTTTTTCTTCTTAAAACATTTGTTTTTTATTAAATACTGTATACATGTTAAATGAGTTATAATCAGAAATGTTTGCAGTAATCTAAAAACACACATGAACACTCACAGCGTTCAAAGCACATTTCAACATCAAATACTAAAAACATTTTTCTTTATTTCTAAAGTTGTCTGTTTATTCTGTTTGAATCAAAAATCAATTTACATGTCATTTAACACAAACCTTTAAGATTGTTCTTCTTTTTGACCTTTTGAAAACAATGAATTTTACAATTACAAGTGATTTATTTGAATTGACTTTTTTAATTCTGCGTCTGGAAAAACCTTTTTAACAACCTTGAAATTTTTTAATTTATTGATGTTTGAATCAACTTTTTAAAGACTGTTTATGGAAATACCTTTTTAACAAACTTGAAATATGTTCTTTTTTATCTTCTTAAAACATTTGTTTGTTTATAAAATACTGTATACATGTTAAATGAGTTATAATCAGTAATGTTTGCGTTGATTAGAGATAATTGTTCAGCGTTTGTAAACTCTACATGTTCCATAGTTTTAGCCTGTTTTCTGTTTTGATTCTTGATTTTTAAATTGTAAATAAAACTGTTTTAAATCCTCATCTCTGCAGTCTGTTATGTTATGGAAATATTCCTGTGATAAGTAGTTTTCATAGTTTTACATCATTAAGTTTATATTTTACAAAGACATGTTGAAATATCCATCAGTGACTTGGGTAAAGGGAGAATGCCGCACTATAGGACAGAACTGGGACTCGCTCATGGCCCTTATGTACAGTATGGTTGCTCAGTGACACAGTGTTTACGTCTTCTTATGTCACATCCTACATCCAGCCTCATAGATATCAGGAGACGTCTGATCAAGGTTTGTGAGGAGCGTCTGGAGCCGCTGTCAGAGAAGGATGTTACTTCATATTTGATCATTTATGGAGAAGAAAACAGTGACAATCTTTCAATATTTGTAACAGTGGAATTGTTTTTATTTTGGACATCAATGATTATTGCTCTACATTTATATATTATGATGAAAACTGTGGCGAAAAAGACAATATTGAAAGATTTCATGTTTTTAGTGGTGTAAAATGAGCTAAACATTGATGTAAAGGTCATAGTAATGGAGACAATGTAATTTAAAAAAGTCTCTTTCTACAAATGTGCACTTCAGTTTGCAATACAGTTTTCCTGATCTGTGTGTTATTTTCTTAATTTAACATAAATTCCCAAACAAATGGATCAGTGTTTACGTGGACGAAGGGAAAGTCTGATCTCTCGCCTTTTCGGACAAGAACAGGATTTGCCCAAACTCATGTACTGTACGTTAGGTGCTCAAAGTGCTTTACAGCAAGGGTCCACTCACCCATTCACACACCAATGTACACAGACACTGGAGGCATGCTGGGTGAAGTGTCTTGCCAAAGGACACAACGACAGTGTGCACCTTCAGGAGGCGGGATAATAAACTGCATCTCGTGGGTTAAGGAGTTTTTTTTTAATCTTCAGAGGGGATTTGTCTTGCTTTGTATTTCTCACTTCATATTGAGATTAATCATTAATTTACTTTACACGTGTGCCTGTGCTGTCATTCATGTTGGCGCAGGTTCTCCGTGTTTGGGGCCTTATTTAGTTTTACGTTTTAAAAGCACATCATGGCTGCATATCACTTTAAGTGTTTTGTTTTTAAATCTTTCTACAGGTCATGATTATCATACAGCTCCAGCGTTGCCAGGTGTACGATAATTATGGTATTTGTACGATAATTTTGCCCTATGTACGATGTACGATCAATAATGTCTAATGTACGATAATTTGGCCAAATGTATATTTGCAACTGCCGGAGACAGAGTTTTTTCTTTTTTTTTAAACCCCGTGCTTTGCTGGGAGTGAGAGGATATGAAGGGAGTGACGTTTATGTATGTTCTTCGTTCTGTTCTACCTGGACACAGTTAACCCAAAACTGTCCCCCACATGAGTAAAGCCTATATAACCCAACTGCGCTCAAAGGGTTTATCAGGCTGTGCTGAAGCTGTAAACCATGCTGTGAATCGAAACAGAAAGTTCAGGTTTTTTTTAATGTTATTCATCCAGCTGCCAGCAGGAGGAGCCCTAGGCAAAGTCTGCACCAGCTCTAGCGCCTGGATTTCATTGTTACTATTTAATTCTTTCCTAGACATATTTTCAGATTGTAAAACATACGTAATTTAAACTCACTGCCAAAGGAACAAGTCTGTGCTTTGTCCACACACAACACACACACAACTCCAGGTATACCTTTGATGAGAGAACAACTTTGTAACTTAGTGGGGGGGGGGAAACTCCTGTAAAGTCAATTTCGCGTAATGACCCCCTTAATTAAAAAAGTCTGAAGTCTGTAGCTGTACACTTGGAAAACCATTCTGCTGGAGTATTCCTGAGCACCATTATTTCCCCTTTCAAGCAAATGAACTGTTCATTTCATGTTGAGAATCTTCCTCTCTCTGCGGCGCGGAACGGTGGATAAAATCTTTAGCACGAGCACATCTTCACAGGTGTTTCGGCTCTAATAAGGCAGGCCGAGAACACGATCTGACACATCACACGCTCCGCTCAAAAGGAGAAGAGGGGCTGTTCCTTTGTGCAACATCGCGGTTAAAAAGTGAGTCTTATACATATCGGTGAATTATTATTAGTCATTTATATTCCATCATGGAGGTCTTTCGTTAAACTTGTGCAAAAGTTCCGTTTTAGTCATGATTTTTCTAATGTAGTTTAATCTTAGCCTTGTTTGATCCTCACTTTGTATTTTCTAAGGCGAAACACGACAGCCGATTAAGGAAACTTTTGCCGTAGATTACTGGCAGAAAAAAAATCTATTGCAAGTTTTCCGATTTTATGTGGATCGAGCCAGGTTTAAATTGATGGATTTTTGGATGTCTTTAGTTTAGTTTTAAAACCTCTTCACCCACGCCAGAACCAAGTGCACTTTCTCAAGAAGCTTTTAGATAATATGGGTAAGGCTAAACTGGAGAAACTGTGCTCGGTTAAGAGGTTTAGATTTGGCCTTTTTGAAATTCAAAACTCAATAAATCAGGTTAGGAATTATATATTATATATTAGAAAATCCCTCTACAAAAACATATTGTTCCGTCCAAGGCTGGAAAGTTTTGAAGTCTGTAGGAGCTACTGATGTAGAGATACTGTCGCACCAATGTTTATCTTCTGCCCACTCCCTTTCAGGTAGAAATGGGTCGTCATGTTTACATACTGTATATTCCTTTTTTGCACAAATGACTTAACTCTATTTTGTCTACCTCGTACTTTCTGTGCCATTGCCTGGAATAAATGAATGAAAAATGAATGTGAGAAAAATACCTTTTGAGATAAAAGGCCCTTGAAAATACAATTTCCCATATAAATATACAGGGAAACATTGAAGCAGTGCAATAATTAAACATGTTATGTGAAGATTAGGCTTATTTTTTGTTTCCAGGTGAAAGCTTATATGTTATGAGACCAATTTGGCCCAATACCTGACCATGGAAAAAAAGAGAAGAATTTTGCCTGTGGTGTTTTCTTTTCTTGTTTGACATAATTTCATTGAAAAACAAATAGCTTTAGAATTTTTGTTTCAGTCTAATGGAACGAACTGTGTTGAAATTATTGTGTAAGATAAATAAATATGTCAATGTTCAAGACTCTTTTGGTTTGAACTGAGGTTTTACAAAACACACGGAGACATTCTTTTTCATTGCAGTTCATCACCCTTCAAAGCGTGACACCATGACTGACTTATGTTCATTTCCTGCTACCTATCTGGGTAAAGTCCTGTTCAGCACCATGGACAGCTCCGCACAGCCAGGCTCGCACTTCCCTTTGTGTCCACAGGGCGGCGGTAGAATGCGCTGTAGCGGCTCCGCTTATGGAGACAGACTTTGCCGACTAAAACGACACTAAAACCAAAAGTCAATTCGATAATGAGACGAAAACTATGACTATGATCTCCAGATGTTTGTGTCGACTTATTATTTAGACGGAATAAAAATGAAAAGGGACAAAACATGTGAACTTTCAGTAATAGTTTGAAAGAGCCTCGTTTAAATTCACTGCCAGAGTGAAAAAAAAATTTTTTCTCTGAGTTAACACATCATTTAATCTAATTTAGGTGTATTTTAGACCCACTTCAGTCCTGATTTGATCTTGTTTTGGCCCGGTGGTACATGGAAGATCAAATACTTTGAGGTGGAGGCGTGAAAAGTAGCACCACAGTGAAAAGACCCACTGCTCCAGACAGGACACTGTTACAGTAAACCAGAACTCATGTGAACTAAGGAGACACTACATATTCAAGTGATTTTCTTCTCGATTGACTTTTATATATGTGTTCAAAACAGAGCACTTAAACTGGTGTCCATACAGTGCGTGGAAATACGTTACAATACGTTCAATTATAATGTGGCGAATGAGGCAACCACTAGATGGCCGCCACATTCGCCATGGCAACCGCTGGAATTTCCTATCTACAGTTTTGATATATCTGTGGATACGAAATAGGAAAAGAATAACTTAGGAAAGATGAAACACTGCTGTAGAAAGAGCGGCAGAAATCTCCATGAACTAGTAAGAAACCTTGCAGTGAAGTCATTTTGCATTCTTGAGCTTTCTCGCTTCAGCCCGCTCCTTTTGAGTTTCCATAACTGTAAACAGGACTGGGCGACATACCAACAAAAATGAATATCTTCTCCCATATTTTGCCATTATTTCTCCCATTTTACCCCTATTCATTTCTCCCATTTTTGGCACTTTTACGCCCATTTTCTTCTCCCATTTTTTACACATTTGACCCCACTATTTTCGCCCATATTATGCCATTTTACAAGTTTTGTTGCAATTTCACCCCCATTTTTTTTCATCCATTTGCCATTAAAGGGATATTTCAGGATTTTTAACATGGGGCCTCATTTCCTAGTTATCCAGAGTATTGTTGATCTCTGGAGATATTATTTTTTTTGAAGAGTTTGTGGCGCTAGGCTAATGCTAGCCTAACGCATTTCTATGGTATCAGCAACCCTGCATTATAAACAATCTGACGCACTCCACAGTGCACCTGAGGCAAATCACTTATAACGCCAGACTAACGATATAAATGTCTGAGTTAATAGACTATTTTTTTGAAATATAACCGACCTTGTATCACATGAATTACCTCATTTTGAGGGACTATTTTCTCGCAGATCACTCCGCCACTTCGTTAGCTTACAACCACGAAGCTGATGCTGCTCAAATATAAGTTATTTTAAATGCAAAATGGTTATAATTATTCTATCGACAGACATTTATATGGTTATAAGGCCATATAAATGGCGTTATAAGTGATTTACCTCAGGTGCACTGTTGACTTGACAGACTGTTTTTAATGCAGGGTTGCGGATACCATAGAAATGCTTTAGCCTAGCATTAGCCTAGCGCCACTAGACTCTTCAAATATAAGAACTGCATGAATTTAAGAAACAAATATCTCCAGCCATCAACAACACTCTGGATAACTAGGAAATGAGGCCCAATTTCACCCCCATTTTTTTTACAGTTAATTCCTATTTTACCCGCATTTCCCCCATCTTGTAGACAATATAATGCCCACCTCTAACTCTGTAGTATAAATTTAATTCAAAATCAAGAACGTAAACAGCACATATGAGCTAAACCTTTTGGCTTGTGAACAGTGAAGAAGAGTAAAACCGTAGCCTTACTTTTTTTTTTAACAGGGCCGGAAGAGCCATTTTATTGTGGGCAGTCAGGATACATGTGTGTAAATACCAAACAAAAGAGGTTAATGTCATGTCTGTACAGTACATTCTAAACAAGAAGTGATGGTCTTGCAGTCAGTTCAAGCAGATTTGGGCCGCTGTGAGTTAGGGCTGCGCAATATGTCGCCAAATGATCGTTGTTCAGAGGCGATATCTGTGTCGGAAGAAGCAGGAATGCACGGTAACTTAAAGGCCTTCACTAGCGGTCAGTATATTGTTAAAAAAAACACCTTTTCACACTGCGTATCAATTATCACACCCAATTAGGATTATTAACCTGCAGAAAAGCTGTCGTTGCTTAAATTACCAACAGTGAAAGTTGTTAAACATTCTTATAAACCCATCTGTGTGAAGAATTGGGACGTTAGCAATGCATTACGAAAGCCAGGAATGAGTCTGGCGCAAAACTAACAATCTAAAATGTCCACGCTCCCTGTAAATGTGTAAAAGTTCACTTAAAGTAATGATTTTTAAAAAGTCGTTCTGACACGGTTTCATTACAAAAACGACCCACAGTACCTCACATCACGCAGCCCTAGTTCTGAGTGGAATCATTTTAGAAAATGTAACGCAACAGACTAAAAGATTCATGGGGTTTTTCACTTGAAAGTCACACCTCTATCTATGTCTACGTTGTTTTTCAATACAGCCATACAATACAAGTATACAGGGGTTATTCTGTGGTTAGAGAAAAATACAACCAAGGTTTATGAACAATGCACACGTACAGCTTCTTCTTCTTCTTCTTCTGTTGTGTCGGTCGGTGAAACGGGCCCCGCGCATTTGTCAACAATCTCATAATGCACGAGGAAAACCAAAACACCATTCACTTTTCTTTTTTTTTCCAAGGCGAGACGCTGCAGGCAAATAGGGAAAATTGTTAAACACATCAACTTCTGCTGTACGGACATAAATAAGAAGGGGAAATGCATTGGAAGTTCTCATGTAGAAATAAGGCCTCTTGTGCGTAAACATGGCCGAAACTGCTGATATTTCATGACAAAATCTGAACAGAAAGAGTGATGTTTTTGGTAAGACTTGTACAGATGGGATTTTGTATGTCTTGAATACGCTTGAGAATTAGTGAACAAAATCATATTCAGTCTTCTTCAAAAGCTCAATAACTCGGGCTGAGAATTTGATTTTTTAACAAAAGACCTTACAGGACCGGGAGATGTGTTGTCCGCGAGCGCTACTAAAGTGAGAGATGTTGCACAGGGAAAATAAGAAATGATTTGGATTACATGGCATTGTGAAGGAGGGGGGGGAGACGGCGAGTCGTGTTTTTGTGAATACAGAAAAGTCAGGGAATGATTTATTTTAGCAATTTCAGGACAAAATCCGAAGGCGCAAGTTGAGAAAATGTTATAAAGTAAACCTATTAAAGTGCGATTGTGGTCTATGCTTTAACCGTGACACTAAAACAAAGCTATTACGGGAAAAAAAAGCTGGACTAAAATAACGTTTCCATCCGCAGCGTCTCGCCCTAATCTTAAACATAGCCCGGGGGTGAGTGAACAATATGCGCACTCGTATAAAATAAAAAGCTATGTGACAAAATAAAATTACTATCAAATCGCTGCCTTCCCACGGCGTCGTTCTCTGGTAAAAATAATCTTTAGATGTTCCTTTCATGGGGGGGTCCGTGTTCTGGCAGCAAAGCGCCGCTGAAGCCAAACAACAAAAGGGGCGTGCGTAGGAATCAGTCACCGTCTTCCTCGGCCGGACGAGGAGGGACGCGGGAAAACTAGCTCTATTTTTTTTAAGTCTCTTTATTTTGTTGTTGTGAAACCTGTCAAATGTCGTCGTACAAATCACTCAAAGTCTCCGCAAGTGTTTGTCGTCGTGTTGGGGCCAAATCGAGTCAACTTTGAGTCCGCTTTCGCCGGTGTCGCGCCGCTCTCATTGGTTGTTTTGGCTTTGGCGTGTGTGAGGATGTGGGACTTGAGGTTGGTGGACTGAGCGAACTTCTTATTGCAGCCGTCGAAGGGGCAGACGTAGGGCCGGTCGCCGGTGTGGATGCGGACGTGCGTGCGCAGGTTGAAGTCCAGTGAGAACCGCTTCCCGCAGCCTTCGAAGGTACACTGCAAGAGGACAGGGGAGGGAACGGTTTAGAGACGAGCGTAATAAAGGCTTTTTTAATCTTACGAGCCATGTACAATAAAGGCCTTTTAACTGGTCCTTACTTTTTATGTGTATTATAATGTTGATGAACTTCTGCAGTAAAAATAGTGGAGCAACATCCTTATTATATTTTATATCCAATTTATCCCTACATTCAAGGCCTTAATGCTGTTATTACTTGTGTATTCCCTGTAGACATTCTGATCGTTATTGCTTATGAACCTGCTGTCGGGCAATACAGCATTGTTATCTCACGTTTTCAAATGTAAAACAATGTACTGTATATGTATAGAAGACTTGTTGAGTAAGGGCTGCTTTCTTCCTTTTTCCTTCCTTCTTCCTTTCTTTCCTCCGTCCTTCCTTCCCTTCCTTCTTCCCTTCCTTCCTTTCTTCCTTCTTTCCTTCCTTCCTTTCTTCCCTTCCTTCTTCCCTTCCTTCCTTCTTCCCTTCCTTCTTCCCTTCCTTCCTTCTTCCCTTCCTTCTTCCTTTCTTCCTTCTTTCTTTCCTTCCTTCTTTCCTTCCTTCTTCCCTTCTTCCTTCTTTCTTTCCTTCCTTCTTCCTTTCTTCCTCCTTTCCTTCTGTCCATCTTTCCTTTCCTTCCTTTCCTCTGTCCATCTGTCTTTCTTTCTTTCTTCCCTCCGTCCATCTTTCTTTCTTTCCTCCTGTCCATCTTTTCTTTCTTCCTTCCTCCTTCCCTTTCTTCCTTTATTTCCTTCTTTCCCTCCATCCATCCATCCATCTTTCTTTCTTTCATTCCTTTCTCAATCCTTTCTGTCCTTTCCTTCTTCCCTCATCATTTTACTGCCATATTGCAAATGTTTGGACCACGGCTTGTGATTAATATCTCTACAATAACCAGCCCTGTTCACTACCGTTCAATGATACCACTATGGTATCAGGAAAAAGAAGTGTAGGCACTACCGGTATAGAAAAAATAAAAGAATCAAAACAATCATTCTCAAGGTTTAATGCTTATTGGTCCAGGGACAGCATTAAAAGGAAGTGCCTTGGTTGTTTCAGCTCAAATAAGTGAGCTGATATAATTCTGGTTCTATATGACAATTATTTTAGTATAGGTATTGAGAAGAGTATTGTTCAGGTATCGATATTGTAAACCAAGCATCATTAAAGTACCAGTATCGACACAAATGTAACGGTACCCAGCCCTACTGTTCACATGGAACAAAAACTGGCACAGAGGATGCATCTGTCAGCACATAACTGACCCCCAACATAAAGGACCGGCCGCCCTCAATCGGTGAATTAAATGTTCAGCCGACCCTTTTGCAAATGAACTGAAACTGATCAATGTCTGCCCTTGTAATGCTGTAAATGTACTAAAAATATATGATCGAGGTGGAAATTTTTTTTTTATGCCCGCACATAAAATCTACTGTACTTAAGACCTTGGTTTTCACGTCATTAAACTTTACACCGTTTTATCGGCCCGTTAAAACGCCCCGCGTGACTTTGAAACTCGCCGGTCCCGACGTGAAGGCGCTCACCTGGAAGGGCTTCTCTCCCGTGTGGACCAGCTGGTGTCGTTTGAGTTTGGAGCTCTCCACGAACGCTTTGCCGCACTCCGCGCAGACGTGCACCCGCGGCCCGTGAGTGTGGAGGTGCTTCCTCATCGCCGAGTTATCCCTGAACATCTTCGTACAGCCCTGGGTCACACGCAAAGACGAACAATTATTCACTTTATTACCAGCGACCTGATCTCTTTCCTCCTCCAGAGCCGATCATTCAGATGGACCAGTGACTTCGTTTTGAGAATAGTTTATATAAAAACATTAACTGGACTTACTTTATGAGGACACGCTATTGTTCGAGGAGCATCGTCTTCTTTGACTTTTCTGGGTTTCATCCTGAGAAAATAATGAAAACTCTGTTATAAACACATTGATCCCGTTCGTCTGCACTTTCATTTTTAAAATTAACCAAGTAATCCACTAATCCAGCAGCAATCACTTAGTACATTCCTGAACAGAAAAATAAAAAGGCGTAATTACTTTCTGGTTTATTAAAATTGAAATAGTTCAATATAAATTACCTGGTTTGCAAATAAAGAATTTACCCCAAGTTAACTGATTATTGCAGTAGGACTCATCACCGGTAGAAAAAGCTCATTTTTTGTGGACCTCTAAGATGGAAGCATAAAATTACACCCCATGAAAACAATAAAATATCTCACTGTATTCTCGAGGCCTTATTAAAAAGGTGCATTACGCAACTTTTTATGTAAAAAAAAAAAAGAAGAAAGTTTTTAGTTGTGCATGTTTGACCTTGTAGTGACCCAGTAGTGAGTGGTTAACATGGTGCCTTTACTTTCCATCACAGTGGTCGCTACAACGCTCCAGGAGCAATTGTTTGGAAGGTTTTCACTGCTGACGGACCCGCTCACCAGAGAAACCTACAAAACAACTGATCCTGGAGCGTTGTAGAGACCACTGTGATGGAAAGTAAAGGCGCCATGCTGACCACTCACACAGCCGCTGGGTCACTACATCAGTGGGTCTTAAAGGGATATTTCAGGATTTTTGACATAGGGCCTCATTTCCTAGTTATCCAGTGTTGTTGATGTCTGGAGATAATTTTTTCTTAAATTCATGCAGTTCTTATATTTGAAGAGTCTAGTGGCGCTAGGCTAGGGCAAGGCTAAAGCATTTCTATGGTATCAGTTAGCCTGCATTAAAAACAGTGTGACCCACTCCACAGTGCACCTGAGGTAAATCACTTATAACGCCAGACTAACAATATAAATGTCTGTGTCGATAGAATAATTTTTACCGGATTTTGAGGGACTATTTTCTCGCAGATCACTCCGCCGCTGCGTTAGCTTACAGCCACGAAGCTGATGCTGCTCAAATATAAGTTATTTTAAATGCAAAATGGTTAAAATTATTCTATTAACACAGACATTTATATGGTTAGTCTGGTGTTATAAGTGATTTACCTCAGGTGCACTGTGGAGTGGGTCAGACTGTTTTTTAATGCAGGCTAACTGATACCATAGAAATGCTTTAGCCTTGCCCTAGCCTAGCGCCACTAGACTCTTCAAATATAAGAACTGCATGAATTTAAGAAAAAAATATCTCCAGACATCAACAACACTGGATAACTAGGAAATATCCCTTTAACTATGGTGTCGGGAGCCACCATCACAATAAAATGACTTGCCACAACCCAAAACAGATTTGATTTTGTTGGACATGATGTAAAATACTGTATCTTCCTTACAAATTATTGTTGAATAAGCATTTAATAAGCCTCAAAAGCTGAAATCATAACAAAACAATTTTTAAAAACAGCAAATTTTACCAGACGTGATGTTTCTGTGCTTTGTCAGTAGATAAATATTGAAAGAAATGTTTCCTGGTTTAGAGAGCGGTGGGTCGAGACGTATAAGTGGGTCAAAGGACCATTTTCAGCAGCTTGTGAGAGTTTCTCCCGGAGCAATCCTTTTAATATTCATATTCCGTTGATAGATATTGTAAAAAATAACTGGTTGAGAGTTGTTCTGATCATGATTTCATCTTTATAGGCCCATTCAAAGCTCAAATTAACAATAATAGATGTGGAAAATAACGAGTTTAAAGTGATTATGATCTGTATCTAATAAGAATATTCTTATCAGAGTCCGGAAGCTCTGGCACAAACATGTTCTGAAAAGGCCTGTGATTGTTCTATTGGTTTAGTTTTCGTCCAATGTGTGTGAAAAATTAAATTCAAGGCTTGTTAAAAATAAAGTGTGCAAGTAAAACAAACAAACACATTATCCGTCCAGACAGGGGGCTCACCTGGCGAACTCGGCCAGCTGTTTGGGGTCGGACAGGTCGATTCCCGGGATCCCACCAGGGGGCAGCTTCTTCCCCGTCATGTACTCGGAGTAATCCGGAGGAGAGTTGTCCCCGACGATTTGCTCCTCCACCACCGACTCATGGTCAATGTCTTCAGAGTAACCTAGGAACACGTTACAGAAACTGAACGGATAAAATACGAGCTTAAACTAACTACAAGCATTTAGTATTGCATTGCATTGGCCGTGAAATGAAAGGGTTAAGGAGAGCATTTCGCACAGACGACTGGTGACACTATGGTGGCACTTACCAGATATGATAAACAAAACATAAACCCATTTTAAACATAAACCCACGTTTTCAAGTGTCAATTGCAGCGCTGGATTCAAACTATTATGCAAGTCATTCTGAAGCTTTTATATTTCTCTTTATGTTACAATAGATCCAAAAGGTTATACCAGATTTGACTGTTTAGCCGTTTTGAGTTCAAATGACCCTCAGGAGGTGCCAGCATAGTCCAACAGTAAGAAACACAGTCTGTCGTAGTCAGCAAGAGAGACAAAAGTAATAAATAATGAGCATAAACAATTATTTGAAAATTAATCTGCAAATGAACACACAATAATAAGATTTGACTTGTGACAATCCATTCCTTTTTCTATTATTACTAATCTACGGATCATATACACACATAATGTACATAATTAAAGTACTTTCCAGTACATGAGGCTTTCATGAAAGTTGCTTCAGGGGCTAGATGATTGCAAAAAAGTTTGTCTTGTGTTCATTTACACTCAGATTACGCCTTACCTCAAGGATTCTGTGAAAGGTTTAACAAAGTTATCCACTAACAGGGTTTATACAAACAGCAGGTCATTTAATGCCTTTTAATGCCCAAATACTATCACTGTAATGCCACCAATGTAAGAAATTTGTACAGATTTAATTTCTTAAGCTGAATGCGTTTTGGAACAGAATTCTTGTCTTTTTGATGAAAATACCCGAGTGATATCATTATTTTTTCCCAAGAAGTTTACATTTAATGCCAGTTTAAATTGAATACTTCTTAATTACATTTAAGGCCTTAACTTAAACTTTTAATGCCCCGCGGAAACACTAACGAAACTCAGATTATTCTGCATTTAATAGTGTGTTGTGGTCAAAATAAGGCTAGAAAATTGACAAATTCAAACCTTATACTGAAATGATCATTAACCTCTTTACCCCCACCTGAACCAAGCACATTTTCTCCAGTTTGGCTTTACCCAAATCTAAAAGCTTCTTGAACAAAGCGTCAAAATAGTGACAAAAATGTGATGAAAATACAACAAAAAGCCAATAAGAGCAACAAAAGAGTTACAAAAACGTTTTTTGATGAAAACCCTACCAAAAAAACGATGGAAAAAAGTCAAAAAAGTGATGACAATGCGAGGAAAAAGCTCCATTTAGATGAGTTTTGTAGGCCTTAGCTTTCAAATGAGGCATTGCATATAGGCTGTGATCTAGTCGATTTGGGTAAAGCTGAACTGGAAAAAATGCACTCGGCTATGATAAGTAATATTGAAATTCTACTCAGTATCACCTTTATTCCCTGCTAAGTGGTTGAGAAAAACGACCCCACAAATAATTAAATGTATAAATAATTACACGATGGAAATATTTGTTTCAGTTTTGTTCTAAATCAGCCGAGGCATTTTGGGATAGGTATTAAATGCGATAGATTACACGCGTTGACGACGTTAATAAATCAAGCAGGTATCGATTTTCGGTTTCGATTCCTATTGTTGTAATCAACGAGATCAATGAGCCTTTGAAACCGAAAGAGGACGTGCGAGAGCAGTTCCAACTCTCTCCACCAAGCGGGAGAAGCTGCACACATTTTTTAGCAATGCACGGCAATGAAGATTAAACCCGAGGCATACAAATCACAATAGTCTCGGCTTTGTGTGATAAATGCATCGAGAAGTGTTAAAAATAGCATGTAGGTTAGGAGCACAGCAGCAGAGCACTGGCCCGTAGCGCGAGACATGCTAACGGCTAGCTGCTAGCTAGCGCTGACTACACAAAGCTTGTTCACCCAAAGCGGACGCAGCGAAATCATTTATTAACGCTAAATATCGTGCGTTTTACCCCTTTAAACGCCTTAAAGGTGAAACACGGACAAAATAACCCGATATATTAGGAGAACGTGTGGTTTTGCTTCGAGTGCGCGACACATTGAGGCCTGCGGACCGTTGCTCTCTCCCCTCCACCGCCATCACTGCCGACCACGACTATCGCCATTTTTTGGGTCCGCCGCCATACTTTCTAGTATCGGGGAATATGGCGGCGCCCAGTAACACTTAAAACATGGCTTCCCATCAAAACAAAAACATTTAGCCATCAATCTGTCGGGTTCGGCGTGGCAAAAGTGCGCTATTTGTCGCTTTTTTAAAACGCTGCGCAACTAATCCAGCTCTCCAGGAAATAGCCAGGCGCAGGGAGACAACGCCCCAGACTACTACAACAACGAGGCCTCTACAGACAGACATGCGAGACAAATACAAGAGCCAAGCAGGCATTTACTTACCCGACGCCCACATCGTGACGGAGAATTCCCCCTCCAGAGTCTTTATTTGCACTTGCTTTTGCTCCCATTTTCTCCCCCCGGCCTCCGCGCCGCTTAAATAGCTCTTTTTCCCCGCTTTCTTCCCACCGGTGCCGCCCGACCGTTTCATGCGTCCCACTCCGCCTTTCCCGGCCACAGTCACCAAAGTCTGCTCGATGTACTCGTCCTCCACGCCGGGCGTGGGGACGGGGATGAGTATTTGGTCCTCGAAGCCCCCGGGGCCGTCTGCGTGCAGGTCCGAGTCGTCCCCGCCGACCACCTCTTCGCGCGTCTGGACCAAAATAACCTCCTGGTGATGGTGGTGGTGGTGCATGGAGCTCGGGTCGTCCGTCACCAGCGGCTGCAGGGCGATCATGGGCTGCCCGTCGTCGTCCTCGTCCTCCACGGTGGTCTCGATCGTCTCCACCGGGATGGTCTCAACCTCGATTTCGTGCAGCTCCACTATTTCGGCTGGCATCTCCGAGCCGTCTGTCTCGATGTACAGAGTGTCTCCCGATGCCATATCGTAGTGCGCCAGTTTGCCTGTCTCTCATTAACGCTGCTTTTACCTGTGAATATCTTGTGCCTGTAGCGCGTACACACCCCCTGCTCTCTGTACTGTACCGTCTGTGCCCGTGCTGCTCCGCGCTGCTGCTCCTCTCTCTTCGACAACAACTCGCTCTTCGCTCCTTCCCACGCCAGATCCCGTCTCGCGAGGCTCCAATAGTCCGCTACCATGACTGTCCAGCAGAGGCCGCCAAAAACCTCGAAATTACACACCACATCGGGGTTCCCAACATTAAAATCACTCAACCAACAACTCGGCACCCACTTCTGTAAAAATATAATTGCTATTTATAATAAATTCAGGTGCACAACGTTTAAAATATGGTTTAACCTCTTAATCCCCGCCTTAACCGAGTTTGGCTTTATCCAAATCTAAAAGCTTCTCGACTGGAGAGCAACAGTGTAACGCCTCATCTGAAAGCTAAGACCTACATAAGTGATTGGAACTTTTGTCATATTGTCGCTGTGATTTTGTCACATTTTTGAAGCATTTCGTCGTCTTTTCCGGCCATGTTTTTATCGCCCTTTTGTTGCTCTTTCATGTTTTTTTGTTGCTTTCTTTTCGTGTTTTCGTCACATTTCTGTAGCGTTTCCATCATCGTTTTCGTTAAGCTTTTAGATTTGGGTAATGCCACCGAACATTACAGTGCATTACAGTGTAACACCTCATTTGAAAGCTAAGACCTACAAAACGTTTTGTTGCCTTTTAAACAGGTTTTGGTCACATTTTTGTGGCTTGATCACAGTTACATTACACACTAAAAACCGAAATGTGGACAAAACGCAAAAAAAAGTGACAAAAATGTGATAAAAAGAGACAAAACAACGATAGAAAAGTGACGGAAAAGCATTTAAAACGAGGCAAAAATGTGGCAAAAAACAATGAAAATGTGATAAAAATGTGGCAAACAATGCAACAAAAAAGCAACGAAAATGCGATAAATGCTTAAACGTGAGAACAAAAACAAGGATGAGGCTTTGATGAGTTTTCAATCAATCAATCAATCAATCAATCAATCAATCAATCAATCAGTGGTTTTGTATAGCCCAATATCACAACAGTGATTGCCTCATAAGGCTGCACCGAACATTAAGGCAATAAAACAGAGCAGTAAATAAGACAATGTAAAGTTCAGGCGAATTAAGTATAAAGGCAAACATAACATAACAAACATAACATAGTTTTGCAGGCCTTAGCTTTCAAATGGGGCATTACACCGGCCTACTTTGGGAACCCCTGCTCTACATTACTGTACTGTACATTACACTAAGTTACATAATAAAAATAACGTTTTCTGTATCAGGTCAGGTTTTTGTGCTACATGATTTTTACTTTCTGTATTTCTGTTACAACCAGCCCCCCTAGCCATGGGGCTGGTTTCAACAAAGTTTTTCTGTCATATTTGTTTGGCATTTCTGGAAGTGAACTTGCGTATGAAATAATAAAAGTGCCTGTATACTAGAGCTTTCATAGCTTGTCACCAACACACACTAGTTTGTAAGCACAGCTACTTTGTGCTAAAATATATGAGCAAATGCAAATTATGTTACAACCAACCACAGTCAGAGAGGCACCAGGACGGAAGACATTTGCCCTTTGGCAAAATTTGGCTGAGGGGTAAATAATTGACCTAACTGAGCAAAACCAATGTGATTTTTGGATTCAAAACATCAAAATGGTCCTAAATCAGCTCACAAAACTCAGTCACCAAATTTGCTGTAAACCAGTGTTAATAATGAATAGGACTATTTTATATACCAGACTATATAAAATAGTCCTAATCATTATTAACACTGGTTTACAGTATTTTATATACCAGACCAGATCGGGTGAGGAGCTCAGTTACCCGGGAGGAGCTCGGGGTAGAGTCGCTGCTCCTTCACGTCGAAAGGAGCCAGCCGAGGTGGCTAAGGCATCTGTTCCGGATGCCTCCTGGTCGCCTCCCTCGGGAGGTGTTCCAGGCATGTCCTATTGGGAGGAGGCCTCGTGGAAGGCCCAGGACACGCTGGTGGGACTATGTCTCCGAGCTGGCCTGGTGTCGCCTCGGGGTCCCCCCAGAACAGCTGGAGGAGGTGTGCGTGGATCGGGAAGTCTGGGCATCTCTGCTGAGACTGCTGCCTCCGCGACCCGGCCCCGGATAAAGCGGAAGAAAATGGATGGATGGATGGATGGATATATACCAGACTAAATTGGGAAGGTTTACTTGGTTGGGACACCCCTGGCAATTGCGGGACACTGATGTGGGGGTTTTGAGCAGTTGATTTCAAGACAGCATTTTAAAATCTTATCTTGAAATCAAAATATACAACCCCAAAACACCTTTATTACCCCAATTTAGAAAGTTTTGCCTCTGAAAAACAAAACATGCTCATCACACTGCCTAAAGTTTGGGCTCACTTAAAAGGTCCTCTTTGATTAAAAAAAACTTTATTTGAATGAAGATAAGTTTAAATGAATCAGAAATGCAGTCTAGACTTTGTTAATGTGGTAAATGACTATATTCTTGCAAGAAACTGGTGACTTCTAATTATCCCTAGGTGTGCAGTGGCACATTTCCAGAAACCAGTGTTCCAGCCTGTGTTCTAATGGTACATTGTGTTAGATCATTGTGAGGCTAATTGATGATTGAAAAACCCCCATGCAATTATGTTAGTACAGCTGAAAACTGTTGATTAGAGGAGCTATGGAACTGTTTTTCCTTTAGTTGAGTGTTAGTTGAGTGCCACAAAAAAGCCACAAAAACACAACAAAAAGTGACGAAAAAGTGGTAAAAATGGAGTAGACTTCTGTGTATGTGCTGCTGTGTGTTTGGCAGTATTTTTTATCTTGCGCCACTTTGTTACATTTGATTGTGGACACTTTTGGACACATGACTTGTTTTGTATTTACACATTTTAAGGTAAATATATCATACTTGATTACTGTATCGCAATACGTATCGGATCGAGCCCTAAGTATCGTGATACGTATCGTGTCAAGTGTCTCATCCCAGACGGAGAACCTACAGGATACAATATCTCAATTTCCAATGTGCATTTTGTTCAAGTTCTCTTCACAAAGCAGTGAACATTTTAAATTGAGGACTAGGAGTTTAGAAAATGACAGTGTTTTCTTTTAGAATATGAAGTTGCATCTTACATAAAAGTAAACAATAAACAAGCGTTGCAACATATAATTCAGTTTTATTTGAAATCACTGTAAAGTTAGTGTTGTTGTTTTTTTTTGCTCATATTTTTTGTTTTTTATTGTCGTCGATCCAGGAAGCACTTTGTCATAAAAGGAGAGAATTAAATGAACAATACCTCAGCGTATCCTTGCAGCCAATAAACATTTTATTAACAACATGGTCACAAATACTCTGGTGTAATAATAATATTCTTCTTTTTTTTTTTTTTTCCCTTTTTTCAAAGATCGCAATATCCAAAACAACTTTATTCAACCCTTCATATATTTTCTCCGGCCTTGTTTTCACATATTTTGTGTCAGCGAACGGGATAAAAACGTTTTCTAAAAACTCTCCAGGTGTCGAGGATATAGTCAAAACAACGTGCTTTCAAAATTATATAAAAAACAAAAACAAAAAAACTAACAAAAATCGTGTGCAATTAAGTATAAAGTTTATCGTTACTGTCGTAGTTTCATAGTCAGGCCAGCAGTGTTACGGGCGCACTCGCTCGGATGAATAGGTTTACAATGTGCAAGAACTCAAGGTCATAATGTCAGATGGACAGCAGAGGCCAATATAGCAACTCTGATAGAGATTATAAAACATCTCCAAACAGAAAAGTCACAAATGTTAGACCTTACCATTGTCCGTGAGGGATAAGGTCCCCAAACTTGCCCCAAGACCTGTACCTGACTTTTCCCGTTTTCAAACCAAAAAAAGTGTAAAACGTTTGTCGCGGTCCAAACTCATTCCGAACCTTCCAAATGCAATTGTAATACCTCCCTTTTATTTATTATATTGATTTCAAATAGGCAAACTACTCAAAATGACCAAAATCCAAGCGACTTTCTTTTACATCTTTGAAAAGGAGTGAGTAGTTGAAGTCAGTACTCATTTATGGCTCACCCCCTTATTTCAAAATACCGCCATTTTCCTTGTAAATCTCTAAAAACAAATAATATATACAATTAGGCATTTTTTCATCACTTCGCATAAGACATCTAAGTTCCAGACAAATCTCAATTCTCCGTAGGAATGAGTTAGTAAGCACGTTTTACACTGCGCAGTAATACCAGAGGTGGTCAGTAAAGGGCCTCCCTCACCGGCCTGGAGACTAGTTGGAGACTCGAGTTGCCGCTGGTCAAAGAGATGTCTCCGAGACGTCCCCTGGAGATAACGCAAGTCTCAAGCAGTTGTGGCGCGAATATTATTTGTTGTCTGCAACCTGCCCCTCCTGGAACCGCCACCGTATCGTGGTGGAGGGGTTTGAGCGCCCGAATGATCCTGGGAGCTCTGTTGTCGGGGGCTTCGTGCCCCTGGTAGGGTCTCCCATGGCAAACAGGTCCTAGGTGACGGGTCAGACAGAGAGCGGTTCAGAAGCCCCTTATGAGAGACCAACAGGCCCGGTTAGAACCATGAGGCCGTCCTTCTGTAGACCCACCACCTGCAGGAGGAGCCATGGGGCTGGTGCAATGTGATTTGAGCAGCTCCAACAGCTGCCCCCACGACCCGGCAACGGACAAGTGGAAGAAGATGGATGGATGGATGGTCTGCAACCTGTGAGATGTTTCTGTGACGCCCCCGCATTGTCTCCGAGACTTGTCGGATGCCAAGGACATCTCAAAGAGTTGTATAGAGTCTCTTTCCTTGGTATCCGACAGGTCTTGGAGACACAACTGCTTGAGACCACGTAGACCTCTTGGGGACCATGTGGAGTCTCAGCTGAAATCGAATCTGTCCGTTTTCACCGAATCTACCTGGAGACTCGCCTCTATTGCCAGAGGAGGAATCGGAGACATCTACTAGCGGTAACTCAAGTCTCCAACTGGTCTGAGTTAGGAGTTGGGCTGAATGTGCGGAATCAGTCCGAGTTACGGAGATGTTGCGGAGACTGCCAGTGAGATAGGCCCTTGACAAAGCAAATTCACTGTACGTTTTGGGAATCTATACTTCACTTTGGTGGTATTTTTGTTGAGAGGGTTTTACTTTTACTCCACCACATTAGAAATATAAAAAAGTACTGTCTGCTCCTCTACTGTTTTATAAAAGCTCCTCAGTAAAACGTTCAAAGTTGGCCAGTTTTGTGCCCACTCAACTACACTCCAGATCAGCAGGTGGCGCTGTGCAGATGTACAGTCAATGCCACCGACTCACACAACAAGGAAGAAAATGTGTCCCCGTACTGTATTCATGTTTTTAAGCCACAAAGTTCTAATTCACAACGCTTATTCAAAATTATTTCTACTTTCTACTTTGAAAAGTCAGTATTTTCCACACAACGGCAAACACTTTGGAAATTTCCCTGAAGTAATAGTTTGCCTGCGCTACTTTTTTACTTGTATTTGAGTAATACAAGTTTGGCTGGAAACACAAGTATATGACATGAAGTATTTCGATCACCAATGGGTAATGTTTCAAGTATTAGCCTGCTACTTGTGCTACTTCCGGGTTCACGATCGCTAAAAATGACACACACACTGGTTTGTTTTTCTCCACAAATGTCTATGAAAAAAAAAAGTAAGCCTATACAAATAGAAAACCAGTTTGAAAACGGGAAAATGTCGACACAGTGCCTTTACAGTCCTTTCAATAGACAACAGCATATCAACAAGTCACACAATGCTACCACTTGTTGATATTGAATGACAAAAGTATTTTACCTCATATTCGTAGTGCAGACCGTGAAGGCTTTCGACTTTACATCAGTTCTTGTTTCACGAGGACAGGTCCGTTAATAACTGAGATATCGATCAAAAACCAGGATGAAAACATTTTCCATTTTCACAGTCAAAAGGCAAATCCTACCGTATATGGCGTCACGTGACCGCGACCTTTTACCAAAACTTACGGCGTGACGTCCATAACAGTGATAGCACCAACAGTGAAAAAAGACAGTATAAAAAGATAGAAATACATTTGTGAAGTAGAAATAAAGTGATCCGTTTGCCGTCAGGCCGAGAACAGGGGGCAGAGTGGGTCGAACGGACAAACAGAAAACAGCACAGAGGGCGCGCCGCAAAAACTAATGCACGTGAGTAGCATTTAAATCATGCATTGAGTAGATTTGCCCATCAACAACGTTTCCTAATGGTTTATAACTGTATTTGTATTAGTACACCTTTATTGTACCCATAGTCCAGCTTGTGTTTCTCTTTTCCCTCCGATACCAGTACTCGGTTAACAATAAAAGTCACTGAACGATACTTTTTTGGTACCTATCCTACATTATTCAAGATCTCAGTGGTTCCCAAAGTGGAGGTTGGGGTCCCTCGAGGGGTCGCGAGGACTTGAGTGGGGATCCCCAGATGATTTCAAGATAAGTCAGTAAGTAAAGATGAAACAAAAAGAAAAACGCTACTTTACTTACGTTTTTAGTATATTCTTGAGTGTAAAATGGTAAAAAAAAATGGTCAATTGACTCAACTTACAAAGCGCTTTTCTACCTTTATCGGGCCCAAAGCGCTTTACAGTAAGGAACCAGTCACCCATTCACACTCTCACTCATACACCAATGTAAGCAGACACTGGAGGCAGGAAGGGTGAACGGCCTATAATCTGTGAAATCCTTTCAAATATCCAAAATGTTAACTTGATCTTAAAATGTGTTTCTATCCTAAAGTAGCATTAGAGGCAATAACGTTATACAATGAGGGTCCCGAGTTGTTTACGTGTCAATTTTTTAAGTTCCAGCCAAAAAATGTGGGAACACCTGCAATATCTAAAACCATAAAACTGATCATTAATGTTCATGCTTTCCATCAAAGACAAGTTGTTGTTTTTTTTTATCATCCATTTTAGTGCTGTTAGGTGCGGTATAGGGAAGTTTGGTGGCAGGATGATTTTTTCCACCCCAAAACAGTGTTTAACATTGGAGGTATAAGGGGACAGAGATCATTGGTGGCCTTCCCAGACAATTTTACGAGGCTGGACCGTATTTATAGCCCATGTATCTTGATGATGATCTTTGTTTGGGCCAATTACTGTATATTTCTCAGGGCGTTTTCACACAGGCTCTAGTTAGGTCGACCTAAAGTGGGTCGTCGACCTGAGAGCGGCACATTTTGGGTCAGTGTGTGAATCCAACTGCAGCAGTTTGGACCCGTCTAACCAGCTGCTCTGAGTCCATCATTGTATTTAACCATGAGAGAGAGAAATGAACATAGACTGAACTAACTTTGAAGTAAATGCAGTTGAAACTATAGGGAGGTCTCGGGTCGACCCACAAGGCGCTCCAACGTGTATGTAAAGAGAATGGCTACAGTATGAAGAGCTGGATGACCTGACATTGTACTAATAAGCCGAATGCCCATCTCGGCTCGCCCGTTGCATTATGGGTAATGGAATTTCTTTTGGCTACCGAACAATATTGATAGTTAGCGTAAAGCAACGAAGAAAGCTCTGATTTGGACCGTTTTAACCGCTGGAAAGTGGATGATTTAAAGCGTTTTTGTCGTTGCCATGGAGACTGTTACAATATTAGCTTAAAATCTATTTTTACAACCAGGGCTGCGTACGGAGATAGACAGAAACGAAACTGCCATTCATACGAAGAGATGCTTCAAAAGTGACGACCAGTCCTTGTTCATATAGTTGGAATAACTATGTGACCTCATGTCAACATTTAAACTGGAATGAGAAATAAAAACATAGAATCCCTTTTTTTTGTCAATAAGGAGGTGGACAGTAGACGAAATCTTTTTCTTAATTGTGACCAGAGAGATCCACACACACACATAGGCTCTGCCATCTAAATGTACTAAATGTTTTTATTTTTTTACGAGTGATCTGATGGTACAACAGAGCTAATCTGTCGCTAATTTGACAGATGGAAATGTACCCACTATATTTAACATCAGCACTGTTTTGGAACTTTCCCCTGTGATTACAAGACGAATTCAAATGATTTAAAAAGTGAGGGTGTCTGTGTCGGGCTGATCCCAGGTCCTGTCGTTCCCCTGTCTGCAATGGTCCGCTCCTGCCTACGGAGCCGCCACCCTGACTTTTCCCTCACTTTCAAGATATTGAAAGATACTTAAATATTTGCAAGAAATGTCACTTGAGACTTATAGTCTGTAAACCAATGCCCGTAAGCCTTATAGTTCACGGTTATGGCTCAATACACTTCAGTGTTCACGCTCCGCTACCTGAACTCGCTCACACATTTCAATGGCGGTGTGGTTTGTTTGGGCCGAAATTAGGAGCCTGATTGACTCACGCATGTGCAGTCGAGATGGGCATAGGGCTTATACACAGCCCTATTTACCATGAGACAAGACTGTGAGCTGTTTATCCACCACAATTGTTCTCATTTAAATGCACTACAATTGTAAGATTTTATCAAAGGGTCTTTTCACGCTCCATTGGCAGATACAACTACTCAAATAAAGACTAACATTCACAGTTGAGGTAATTCTGGGATAACAGTGGCTCAAGCGGTCACCCTTGGGTTCTCTGCTTGTTTCGCGGTCACGTTTCCGTCACCGTTAGTTACGAAAGGAGGTCACCAAAGCCAAAGTATCATTGTCACGTTACCGAAACTCACACGTGTGTTCATTTCTGCGGTGCGCCCCCGGCCTTTTCAAACATTTCCAAACGTACAGCCAAACCCTATGGTACACAGACAAAGACGGAGGTGCTGATGGGACGGGTGGATGTCACAGTTTTATCGACTCCTCTTCTTCATGTTTTTGTTCTCTTCTCTTGGAGGGCCACAGCGCTCTCGCAGCAGGTCATGTTTTTTTTTTCTTTGTTGAAAAAGGTGGCTCGTCTTTTGGGGGGAGGAGGGGGGCGGGGGCAGTGGCTCCGAAAGATTATGTCGTGCTAACCCGAGTGAGTTCATGTCTAAGGGCTGTGGGGAGGAAGATAAGAGAGGTTAGTTGTCTTACAGAGTTTATACTTTTCAATGCCATTTTAATGCTCAAATACTACTAATAATACGTGCAACCGAGCAATACATAGAGTACATTTCAGCCAAATCTGCAATTCAATATGTTTTAGATCCTAATTTGGGTATTTTGACAAGCTTACGCAGAACAAATAGCGGGAAACTGCTATGATTTGAATTGAATGCCGATTTGAATCCAGCTGAATGACATTTAAGTCCATCATTTTTCTTCTAATGCCCAATGCTCATTTCCCAGTTATCCAGAGTGTTGTTGATTTCTGGAGATATGTTCTTTTTTTTTTAAAGTCATGCAGTCCTTATATTTGAAGAGTTTAGTGGTGCTACGCTAGTGCTAGGCTAGTGCATGTCTATGGTAACTAGTAGCCTGCCTTAAAAACAGTCTGACCCAAGCACAGTGCACCTGAGGCAAATCACTTATAGAACCAGACTACCCATCTAAATATCTGTGTCGACTGAAGAATGTTTGAAATATAACCATTTTGCATTTAAATAACTTATATTTGAGCAGCATCAGCTTCCTGGTTGTAAGCTACGCAGCGGCGGAGTGATCTGCTCGGTTACCGGATCTACATTTGTTTTTGTTTACCTGCGGCCGCATTACTACACGTGGAATTCACAAAGGAGGTTTCTACAAATCAGATATGGCAACGTTTGGAGGACGACCCCATGATTTTGAAGAGGTTTTTAATGCAGGCTACTAGTTACCATAGACATGCACTAGCCTAGCATTAGCCTAGCACCACTAAACTCTTCAAATATAAGGACTGCATGATTTAAAAAATATATATATATCTCCAGAAATCAACAACACTCTGGATAACTAGGTAATGAGGCCCTATGTCAAAAATCCTGAAATATCCCTTTGATACATACATATGGTTACACTTACGATTCATAGTTTTGACTTCAGATTTGCAACATAAATAAAATGATGACACTAAACGCTAGCCTGTTCATTTAGTTTTGAAATAAAAAAACAACAACTATTAATTATCCAATAAATTTAGAGGAGCCATAACGCATGGAAGAAACCAGATATGCTTTTAAATGGTTTTACATCTGAATGGCCCATAATAATAAGGCTTTTTTGAAGAAACTGTACTTATTAGAGTTGTTATATCATTCAGTACTTTTCACTTCTACTTGAGTAATACGGTAATGAAGTATCTTTACTCTTACTTACTCTTACTAAAAACTACTTTTGCTTTCACTTGTGCCACTGCGAGTACATTTTAACCTCTTAACCCCCACCTGAACCGAGCACATTTTCTCCAGTTTGGCTTTACCCAAATCTAAAAACGTCTTGAAAAAAGTGTCAAAATAGCGACAAAATGAGACGAAAACGAGATTAAAAAAGCGACAAAAATGTGTAAAGAAAACGCAACAAAAAAAGCGCTGAAAAACAATGTCAAAAAAGTGACAACGCGAGGATAAAGATCCATTTGGATGAGTTTTGTAGGTCTTAGCTTTCAAATGAGGTGTTACACTGGCTTGTAGGCGGGGGTTAAGAAGTTAAAGTTACAAAAGCTTCATGTCAACCTAAAATATTTGTAGTTTGTGTTTCGTGCCCCTTTTTCTTCAGAAATATATGTAACATTTTCTCCTTTTACTTGAGTATTTGTTTGGGCCACTACTTTTTGCTTATACTTGAGTACAATTATTTCAAAGTAACATTACTCTTACTTGAGTTAATACTGCCAATAATCTGAATAAAATACAATAGAAGAGCTGCAATGAAATGAATCCTGTAAAGTCTGAGTATCTGATCTTTAGTGCGACCTAGTGGTGGTCATCGTGAATAACACCTTGCTTCCTGTAAACAGAAATAAAAACCATCTCCTCATGTTTTTGCCTGTTTGACAAATACCTACCATCAATAATTTCATCCTTTACTTTGTGCAACTCACGGAAAACTTCATCCAAAATTTCCTTCAGAGCAGAAAAGCACAATCATTATTACTTTTTTTATCCGAATGCATCTAAACTCGAACAGAGAAAAGGTCTTTACCTGTTTCATTCTATCGAAGTCTATAGAGTCTGTGTCAGCGCCACTCCCCGCGGCTCTGGCTCTGTGTGGACAAGACTCACGGTTACACTCAAACACACACCACCTTTTAATACGAGGCTGCAATGTCCGCTCACCTCGACACCACGGACCTGTCTGCAGAGTTGGCTCGGTCCCACGGCTTCCTCGCGGCATCTAAAGAAAACGAGGAATGGACACAGTTTACAGTGACGTCAGCGAGAGTACGTATAGAAGAGGGTTTTATGCTTTTTGCAGGCTTCTGGTAATAATGTCAAACACAACTTTATCACTATTTTACACTTTGTTGGTTAGAAAAGGCAATATAAACAAAACATCCAGTAGTGTCACTTCCTGTTATTCAAGAGATCTCACTCTAAGCTCCAAGAGTGCGGCGGCTTTTTCCCAATAAACAGGGGAAAAGGGCTGATGGGTTTGAAAGGATTAAGCTTAACAAGTGATCAAGAGGTGAGTGAATCATTTCCTGGATACGCAGGACGTCAGAAAGAGATTTTTGGAGCTGCTGCCGCAGTGCTAAGAATAACTGGAGAGGATTCCTCCCCTTTATTTGGGACATCAAAAGCTAGTTGGGGAAAATTTAGTGAAAGAAAAAAGATGGTTTAAGAGAGGGGTCAAAAAAGCAAATTTTGTTAAAAAACAAAACCCCTCCATGAACAGAAATGGCCCAAGAATGGAAGACTCTGTCATGTTAATGAGGCTGAAACTCAGCCCAGGACAGATCAATAGGCAGGGATCGCCCAGTGATCAGCTGAGAGTAGGATCGTTCAGACTGAAAACAACAAAGGTGTTTACCCACAGGTTGAGAGTAGCCTTTAATAGAGGGGAAGGACTTAGCCAAGCTAAAGCCCTTCCAGTGTTTTTTATCACGCCTGCGTGTGAGCTGGAAACCTTAAGGCTGATTTAAGGCTTAAGGCGCTGAAAGCACCTGAGCTCGCAGCAGCTGCACACGTGTCACAGACGTGTCCCAGACGTGTCCCAGACGTGTCACAGACGTGTCACAGACGTGTCCCAGACGTGTCATAGACGTGTCACAGACGTGTCACAGACGTGTCATAGACGTGTCACAGACGTGTCATAGACGTGTCACAGACGTGTCCCAGACGTGTCATAGACGTGTCACAGACGTGTCCAGACGTGTCACAGACGTGTCACAGACGTGTCACAGACGTGTCACAGACGTGTCGCGGACGTGCACCAACTCTAAAAAGTGATTGGTTGATTCATATACTACATGGGGAAACTGGTGACAAACTCCTTCAGTTCCTCTACCAAGTTATTTTCTATTAATATATTCTTCCTATGCTATAGTGCTTTTGTGTTTTCACAAAATCAAAACGAAAATATATCATATCATGAACCTGGAGGAGAAAGAAGATTGAATGATTTTGCCTTGCGTCAGGTCTCACCGGCCGCTCGACTGTAAACCAGGCTTTAGTGTTGCTGATGAAGCCTTTTGGATGAAGAGGCAAAACGTCCTACACTTCAACTACAGAGTACAGACGATGACTCAAGATGGACAACTCCTGTACGACTGAGAGCCTACACAGACACAGCTGAGGAAATGTAGAAATTTACTTTACTTATACTTCACTTATTTAAATTTTATAATTATAAAAATAGTTTTATAATGATTATAATATAAACTTTTTACTTCACTACATTATAGAGCAGGTGTCTGTACTGTGCAACACAATCTGTGTAGAAGTATTTTGAAAAGTCATTTAAACATTTATTTTAACTTCTTTTTCGGATTACTCCTGGTTTAGTCCTAGTTTAGATAACAGCACAATTCTTCATAAAAAACCCTGAAATAACGCACTTTTAACTGTTAAAAAGTTTGTGTGAATTACTTTTGCTTTTTCCTAATAAAGTACACTTATAAGCTGAAATGTTTGTATCTGAATCGCGTACTCTTATCTATGTATTTAAGGCGGTTTTACCTGTTGAGTTCTGTCCACTGCGAGTGCTGGGAGACGGCGAATTTGGGTCGTCCTTAAAAAGAACGAAAGGAAATTTACTCAACGTGAAACCTAAGAAAGAAGTGCTTTGTAGGCAAGTCACAATAATGCACTCACGTTTTGTCCATCTTCTGCTGCTTTCCTTCTGTAAACACAAATACAGCTCGTGTCAGGTAGATGAACTCTCTCCCTTCCCCGTCCCCAATTACAATGAACTCTGACTTACTATGGGAGTCATTTATCGCGATTGACACTATACTGAAGAATAATCCTTGTTTTTTATTCCCTGTGCTGCTACATCATGTGTCTACGGGTCTCTGTTGTACAATAACCGGCGGCTCTGACCTTCGGGCCAACAGCGCGTTCATCTCCTCCATCAGACCCCCGCTGCCCCCGCTCGTCCGGTTCGCTTCGTTTTTGGGGCGGGCGTGTTGTTGTCGTCAGTCGTCTGCCAAAACAAACAAAAAAAAACAAAAAAAGCGAGAATGTTTTTACTTTCTCCACACAGGAGGCTCGTATCGTATTTTAATCATTAAAGTCTCACTCTCTGTACGCGGCGCAGTTTGGCCCCCGCGATCATAGCGGCCAGCCCGGTGGGGGCCGGGGACTCGTCTCCAGGGCCTCCTCCCAGCGGCAGAGGAGGAGGCAGGGGCGGCTGAGGAGCCACAGAGGGGGCGGGGGAGGCGGAGGTGGAGGAGGGGCCCCGCACATGTTCATGTTGGGAGGTACTACAGGAGGAGCCACCGACAGCACAGCGGGGTGGCCCTGGAAAGGAGAACCTGCAGGAGACAGCGCACGGACACGACAGTCAGCGCCAGAGTCACCAAGATACAAAACATGTCAATTAAATACATTCATAAAACCTTTCCCCCTCTAATATGTACATTTTAAGAAGAATAAGTGCCGTGTTTAATCTGAATATAATCTCCTTCTGTCGTAGGTGACGATGGCGGTGGTTGTACCTGAGTTGGAAGAGCGCCTCTCTCGCTCCATGTGTGCCTGCATTTGCTGCTGCTGCTCCATCATTTGCCTGAGGAAACAAAGGGAACAAAGATTTAAGAAACGAATGGTTCTTTAACATCCAGTCTAAGTCGGGATTTTGAACTTTGAGAGGTTTTGGATGAGGCTTAGAAAACCATTATTATGGTGGAGCAGGTGGACTGTTTTAAATATTTGGGGATAGAAATAGACAGGAAACTGTCCTTTGGGTATCACGCAGACTCTGTTTTTAAAAAGGCACACCAGCGCCTCCACCTCCTCAGAAAGTTGAGATCTTTTAATATTAACAAAGACATTTTATCTTTGGTGTACACTTCACTCATTGAGTCCATTCTTACATACAACATCTCTTCCTGGTTCAACTTTCTCACCGTTAAACACAAAACGAAACTCAATAGAATAGTAAACCACGCCAGTAAGATCACTCAAACCCCTCAGACCCCACTCTGCGAACTGTACAGGCGATTGGTGCGGAGGAAAGCCACTCTCATCACTGAAGATGCCACACACCCCTTGCATCACTCCTTCTCCCTGCTGCCATCAGGCAGAAGATACAGAACCCCTCTGGCCCATAGAAATAGCTACAAGAAATCATTCATTCCATCTGCAATCGCTGCACTAAATAAACCCTGGTAGCACTGTATTTTATATTTTATATTTTATGTTGAGCTTTCTTCTTCATGTGATATTTGTAATGATGTTGTGTGTGTTTTTATTGATTGATTTGAGCCGTGCGGAAAGACACATTTCTGCTCTTTTGGAACAGACAATAAAGTTATATTCTATTCTATTCTATTCTATTCTATTCTATTCTATAGCAATGGTTTCAAACTTTTCAAACCAATGCCATTTCACTAACAAGAAATATTTATTAGGCGAGATTGATAAAGGGACAATGCGGTTGAAGAACACTGCGTGCATTAGGCAGAGGCAGGATACGGAATAGAAGACATATGTACGATAGAGCGTTATGGTTAAGGTATACTTTATTGTCCCCGTAGGGAAATTTGTCCTCTGCATTTGACCCATCCTTCGAAGCTGCTGGGGCAACCCGTAACGATCAGTGGGCGATGACCTGGGTGGGTCTGGTACATCTTTGTACTTTGAACTTCCTACAATGAAATAAGCTGCTGGGGAAACAGGGAGAAGCTGCTCCTGAGCCTCATTTAAAGCAGTACTAAGTAACTCTTGCACCTAGAGGCCATAAGCGCAACTGCAGGTGTCTTAGCAAGTTACAATTTTTAACTTATTAAATGTCTTGGAGAGTAAATACTACGCTGACAGAAAAGGTGAAGGGAGAGAGGGGTGTTGTACATCCAGTTATACAATGGAATTTTTTTTCCCACTCAAACTTGGCTGTAAATACTGTTTAAAGTGGCGCTAGCCCGCAGTTAGCTTTGCCCGTTAGCCTGTTAGCTTCTTCTCCGTGATTCTATTAGTGTGTATTGCTTGCTCCGCCCCGGTGGCAGTCAAGTTGCAAGCATGGTTTTCTGGCCAGAGACACCAGGGGGAGATGAAAGACCCCCCAATCATCCCATTAACACTTGTATTACCCCCAGAGGGACTACGGAAAGGATTTATTAAGGTAAACACGTTACTTAGTACTGCTTTAATAAGATTAACAACATTTCATAAATGGTTTGATCTAACAATTTTTACCAGGGTTAGATCAAGATCAATTAAGGACAAACCCTGGTTTTAAGTGCCTGAACCAGAACTTAAATGCATTACTAAAGGATAAATGAAACCACCATTAGCACATGAGAACCCCAGAAAGATATAATATTATGTGGTGAATGTTATTTATCATGATTCAAATGCAATGAAATATTGATTTATTGTTGAGCTTGTTTTTAGACCGAGGGATATACTTAGACAGTAGGAGGCCACGTTAGCATTCCTGACTAAAGGAAGACAAGCTGATTGATACAGATGCATGATCAACATTGAATTGCGCTGGAACGATGTGTTCTTTAATTGGAAAGAATTAGAATGAGCTGATCTGGAATATCACCTGCATACCTCCACATGTTCACAAGCTGCAGCTTCAACCAACCTGCTTTCATTCGCTTCAAATGCCTCTTTATCTTTTGATGTGAGAAGCGTCTGGCGCCAGAAAAAGAAGGCCAGATTTGAAGAAGTTTCCAGCTGCTCTGTACGGAGAAAGTGCCCCGTCAGCATCCGCCTCTCCCTCTCTCTCTGACAGCGGAGGGATCTCGGAGCTGCTGAGCCCAACAACCCTCGACCGATGTCCCGCAGTGATTTCATTTGCATCAGGACACGACACGCAGGGAATCCAATCCCAAAATAAACCTCCATTATGGTTGATGCGCATTTTAAAGGGGTCTGGTCCCAAAAAGCTTGTTTCATTGTCTAAACATACCTGGAGTAGTATTTTTGCTTTATTAATAATCTTGTTAGTTCATTCTTTAGTTGTTTCCTCTTCTACTGCTGAAGTGCTTTGATCTGTATTCCCCGGTCTGCATTTTTAAAGAGGGGGTATTATGTAAAATCGACTTTTCAAGCTTTATATCATGTTATTATGTCATTCCCTCATTAAACACATGCCTGGAGTGTTGCCTTGGCTCATTCACATATTTTTGAGTAATCAGTAAAAACTTAGACGGCAGCCATTTTAGGTGTAGCTATGCCTCAGTCCTCCTAGGAACACCCCCACCTCCTGGAGACGCCTCTGGACCTTTCGTCACCAGCCAAGCCACCAACCACTGCTCCTCAGCTCAGCAGAGCCCCCTCCCCGCACAGTAGTGTTGTTTAGATGCCACAGCAGTGTGCTGAAGGGGGCGTGTCGGAAAGCTTCTTAAAGAGACAGAGGCCTATTTCAAGACGTTCAGTACAGCCATTTTGAGAGAGCAATTTTATTCAAGGCAGTTATTTTAATTTACTGCATATACAGACCAACAGAAGGTTACGTAATCATTGTAGTATGCTATAGACTGGTGCTATGTGATTGAAAAAAGCATAATACCCCCTCTTTAAAGCCCATAAACCATTGCTCAAGTGATTTTAAGCTGTTCGGCACTCAATCTAACCTCTTAACCGAGTGCATTTTCTCCAGTTCGACCGGCTTTACCCAAATCTAAAAGTTTCTTGACTGGACAGCTCATTTGAAAGCTAAGACCAACAAAACTGATCTAAACTGATCTTTTTCCTTGAGTTGTTGCCGTGTTGTTGTCACTGTTTTGACTTTTTTTCCACATTTTTGCCACTTTTTTCGTCGCATTATTGTGTTTTGTTGTTGTTGTGTTTTGTCACATTTTTGTCACTTTTGTCATTGTCATATTTTAAGCTTTTTTCTCACTTTTTTATGTTTTTGACGCACTTTCATCATCTCGTTTTTTGTCGCTATTTTGACGCTTTTTTCAGCAAGCTTTTAGATTTGGGTAATGACAAACTGGAGAAAATGTGCTTGGTTCAGGTGAGGGTTACGTGCAAAAATAACATGGAAAAAAAAAATAGCCTGAATCATATTTTCAAAATGCGTAATTCCCAAAGCTGCCAGTAGAGGTCGCACCAATCAACATACAAGATCCCTAATAATGATCGTCTTAGATAGAAAATGACTGAATTAGGAGAATTTATGCAGACTTTCAGTAGGTAAGGTTACAATAAGGTTGAAAACACACAATATTTCGTTTAAAATAAGAGAAATTTACTCTAATTTTACTTAAAATATGGAACACAACTTGAAATAAGATTTTAAAAAGTCGAAAGCAAAACAAATTCAAGCACTTTTTAAACCATTTATCCTACTTAAGACACAATTGTGTATGATGCGTTCATGTTAAACATCAAATTGATCTCTTGACGCATTTGTTTTACTTTAAAATGTAAATAAAACAAATAAGTATAACCAAGACTCTAGCGTCCTCCGCACACACTGGCCCCGTGACATCATTTAGGGCGATGGCGCTTCCAAAAGCACACCGATGTCCAAAGGGAGAAAGTAATGGACAGCTCTGAGCGTTATCCCAGAATGCACTTTGGCTTTCTCCGAGTGCTGTCGCTAACCCTAATCCGCCACAATTTAACGCGTCTCGACATGGGTTCAGTTCAGGTTTGCTCACTGGTTTGGAAGAGACTGAGGGGAGAGCAGCCTGATTTAAAATAAAGGACGTCAGTAAAACATGGCGGAGGCAGACAGTTAATGTCACAGCACTGTCTCGCTCCGAGGGGCAGGAAAGTGCTCCTCTGGGCCAGTTTCTTCTCAGGGCAAGTTGGTTCTCTCCATGTTAGGGTTCTTTTTATGTCACTACAACTACTGGAGGCTTCTAGTAGAGCCTCCAGTAGTTAATGCTCAGAAACCTGTGCTTGTATTCTCATATGCATCTTAAGGATACATTACAATTCATATTTACTTAAAGGGGGGTATTATGTAAAATCGACTTTTTCAAGCTTTATATCATGTTATTATGTCATTCCCTCATTAAACACATGCCTGGAGTGTTGCTTTGGCTCATTCACATATTTTTGAGTAATCAGTAAAAACTTAGATGGCAGCCATTTTAGGTGTAGCTATGCCTCAGTCCTCCTAGGAACGCCCCCACCTCCTGGAGACGCCTCTGGACCTTTTGTCACCAGCCAAGCCACCAACCACTGCTCCTCAGCTCAGCAGAGCCCCCTCCCCACACAGTAGTGTTGTTTAGATGCCACAGCAGTGTGCTGAAGGGGCGTGTCGGAAAGCTTCTTAAAGAGACAGAGGCCTATTTCAAGACGTTCAGTACAGCCATATTGAGAGAGCAATTTTATTCAAGGCAGTTATTTTAATTTACTGCATATACAGACCAACAGAAGGTTACGTCATCATTGTAGTATGCTATAGACTGGTGCTATGTGATTGAAAAAAGCATAATACCCCCTCTTTAACATGTTTACTTCTTGCATGCTCTTACCTCGCCCTCTGCACTTCAATCTCCTCCGAGGTGGGCCCATTCTGGACTTGGCGTTGGACCGCGGGACCTACCACAGAAAGAGACAGACAGAGTTACACGACCTTAATCGTAAGAATATTAATCCACCACGACGCGCTTTTCGGTGTTAATTCAATTTGCGGCTGACGGTTCCCAGACAAGCGGAGCCTCTTAATTAGAAGAAACAGAATCAAAAGGAGCGTGATTATGTTCCTCTGCTAATGAGGGATGTGACAAAAGACAATTAATCTCTCACTCCGGATTAACGAGCTTGAATTACACAGTCGCCTTCGCCATTAAGACGTACTACACTCAGCAAGGCGTTTTTCACACTTCAGACGATTGTTTCTCAAATGAGTACAAAGTGAGATTAAATGAGCGTCTGGACTTTAAAGTGGATGTATAATTCATAATTGAGGCAGATGCTTTCGCGGACCTCGGAATTGATACTTTATGTTTTAAAATGTGAAATAACGCCTATGAAGAGAAAAGAAAGATGAGGCTGGCCAGGATTTAAATTGGACCTGGGGCTCCCTCTGCAGGCGGCCATGAGAAGTACACATGACAAACAATGAAATGAAGCTTTCACTTTCTGCGGCATGCTAATGAATCTAAAGGCACTCTTTCTACGCTTCCTTAAAAAGAAACTTTCTTAAAAGGGAGGAAATTCTTTTAACCTCTTACCTTAACTGGGCACATTTTCTCCAGCTCAGTTTTACCCAAATCTAAAAACTTCTCGACTGGAGTTAAAGGAATAGGCCACTGTTTTTACATACTGAGATATGTTCTTACCTTAGCTTTGACGAGTTCATTTGTACCTGTCTGGTCTCCACGTGTGCCTTCAGTAACGTAAACACAGCACAGACGGCGTTAGCATTTAGCCTCTCTCTTCTCCTCTATAGCTCCAAACGAGGTGAAGATAGAAGCTACCAAACTCTTCCACGTTTTCCCTATTTAAATATGGTTACATGAAGGGTTACAATACAAAGTATAATTACACAAAATTAAACAATGTGGATTTTCTAAGCGGATAAAAATGGGAACTATATTGTAAGGCGTAATAATACCAGGAATACTTCGGCATCTGCACAGTAAAGTGAAGATATCACTGCGCGGATGCCGAATTACTCCTGGTATTATTACGCCTTACAATATAGTTCCCCTTTTTATCCGCTTAGAAAATCCACACTGTTTAATTTTGTTTAATTATACTTTATGGTGTAACACTTCATGTAACCATATTTAAATAGGGAAAACGTGGAAGAGTTTGGTAGCTTCTATCTTCACCTCGTTTGGAGCTATAGAGGAGAAGAGAGAGGCTAAATGCTAACGCCGTCTGTGCTGTGTTTACGTTACTGAAGGCACACGTGAAGACCAGACAGATACAAATGAACTCGTCTAAGCTAAAGTAAGAACATATCTCAGTATGTAAAAACTGTGGCCTATTCCTTTAACAGACTGTAGACCAGAGTAATGCCATATTTGAGTGCTAAGACAGACAAAACTAAGGTAAGATTTTTCCTTGCGCTGTTGCCCTGTTGTCGTCACTTTTTGTTGTATTTTAGAAGTTATTTCTTTGCTTTTTTGTTTGTTTTTGCCACATTTTTGTAACTTTTTAGTCACGTTTTTGTTGTGTTTTTGTAACTTTTTTCCCCATCTTCGTTTACGCCGCTATTTGACTCTATTTCTCAGGAAGCTTTTAGATCCGGGTAAAGCCGAACCAGAGGAAATGTGCTCGGTTAAGGTGGGGGTTTGCTCTCTAAACCATAAAGAGTCCTTTACCACAGAAGACTCACTGGATAAAAACTTTGTTATTTCATACTTGAGGGAGGAAGAGCTCCTCATGACATCAGCAGAGACGACTCAAAGAAGCGCAACTGGACACTACACCATGTACATTTCATGAGGGGACAATTATATTTATATTGATATATTATTATATTATATTATTATTCATTTGGTTTATGTGAGCTGTAAAGTCACAGATAGATTAATTGTATTTGTAACAACATAACAATGTTAATATAAAGGGAGTAGGCGTACGACAACTACACTTAACATAACATAAAGAGACAACATAAAAGCTCCATTAGGACAGATTAGTGTAAAATGGGCCGTCGGAGCAAAACATAGCCCTCAGTTCAGTCGGCGCAGTTGATGACAGCTCCTCCTAGTGAATTGTCAGAGCAGCTCCGAGGCGCTGGGCTGTAATCCGTTTAAACAGAGCTGTGATGTGCAGATGGACCCGAAGATAAACACTGTAATTAATGTAAAAGACAGTTCGACCGGAGCGAGACAACAGGAATTATGAACAAAGAAGCAGACGGTGCAGTACGGAACTAAAACTAGAGCTCCTCTGGGACGCAGCTCCTCGTACGGTTCTCTCTACAGGAGCATCTGAGGATAATGTAGGTGTAAAAAACTGCCACCAAAGCATATTCAAGTTATCTTTAAAGGATTACACTTACATTAAGTTTGTGAAGTATATCTGACTGCCAAAAAGGAGAGCTCTACATGTTGCTAGCACGATCGAGTAGGGTTGCAAAATTCTGGGAATCTTCAATGTTAGAAATCTTCCAAGGGAATTAACAGGAATTTATGGGAATAAACAGGGTATCAACACACCTGGAGGTTGCTTCTTTACAGACAGATATAAACTGAAGCATAAACATTTGTTTCGATAGTTACAAAGTGAAATATCTGTCACAGGAGATGAGAAAAGTCCCAAAGAAATCATCATGTCTGAGCCTCTGGTTATGAAGAGGACAGTGTTTTAGGGTGTGGCTGAAGAGAAATGGAACAGACTCGTTCCATGTTTGTATCCATCTGTATTCATCAAATGTGTGACGTATTATAATACTATATATTGTTTTAAAGGGGGGTATTATGTAAAATCGACTTTTTCAAGCTTTATATCATGTTATTATGTCATTCCCTCATTAAACACATGCCTGGAGTGTTGCCTTGGCTCATTCACATATTTTTGAGTAATCAGTAAAAACTTAGACGGCAGCCATTTTAGGTGTAGCTATGCCTCAGTCCTCCTAGGAACGCCCCCACCTCCTGGAGACGCCTCTGGACCTTTCGTCACCAGCCAAGCCACCAACCACTGCTCCTCAGCTCAGCAGAGCCCCCTCCCCGCACAGTAGTGTTGTTTAGATGCCACAGCAGTGTGCTGAGGGGGCGTGTCGGAAAGCTTCTTAAAGAGACAGAGGCCTATTTCAAGACGTTCAGTACAGCCATTTTGAGAGAGCAATTTTATTCAAGGCAGTTATTTTAATTTACTGCATATACAGACCAACAGAAGGTTACGTCATCATTGTAGTATGCTATAGACTGGTGCTATGTGATTGAAAAAAGCATAATACCCCCTCTTTAAAAATCTATAATTTAAGTCCTGTTTAATGCAGCTCTGTGTCAGACACAGGCCCCGCCCACTCCTTGTACAGTATAGAGACAGGTGAATTAACCCAATTACAGTGTGATAAAACTAAATCATTACATAAAACTTTGCTGTTTGTCCCAAAACTCATTAGAAAGACTAATAAGCAGAATGTAGGTTTAGGAAAGCTGTGTTTTGTTTTGACATGACGATATGGGCCTCGCACCACTAAAAGTTCACCAATTGTTTATTCAACAAAAAAAATGCAACAATATCATTTTGACAGTTTCGAATTTTTTTTAATTCCCAAAATGTCCAAGCTAAAGTTGCCATTAAAAGCTTCCGGAAATTCATTGGGCATTTTTCACCCCTTTGCAACCCTACTCTCGCGTCATAATAAGGTACCGGGTTCAATTCCTGGGTCAAGTGAGGCTGTTCAGTGTCTTCTGTGGGTGCACTAGTTTTCCCTTTTCCACCAAAAACATGTACAATAAGTTTGAATATCAGTCAGTACTTTCCTGATAAATGCCATACTTGTGTTTCACTTAATCTATTATCTATAATCTATAAAATCTATTGCTGAAACTATTGGCAATTAAGGACATTTTTACGTATAAGAGGCCCTAATATTATGCGAAAACAATAAAAGAAAGACAACTTTGTGTCTGTATGTCATTAATCTACAGCAATGACATACAGACATCTCTAAATGAACCCTCCCATAATCACCTGCCCCGTCTCGCCTTCAGAAGAGTAAATGAAACACATCCTGCACTGACTGAGCTGTCGCCTCTTACATAAGCGTGACAGAAGCGGGTGACGGCTCGGAGCGGAGAGAGGCCCCGATGGAGCTGACGGCGGCGCTAATGGCGGCGGACGATCAGGTAACAGCGGGACCAAAAATAACACGCGGACAAAAGGCACTGACTCACACCGATGTTACACACACAGAGGCCAAAACTCACGACAACAGAGCTCAGGTGTCCAAGCACTGACCAAACGAACTCTACAGCGCATCAGGAGTAAAACAAGACCAGGACCGGAGCATTTCTGAGGCACGAGCGTCGGATTTGTGCTCTTTCTGCCTAAGAATTACATAGATTATTGTTATTATTCATAGTAAGAATCTGGTTCCAGCATAAAGGAGAGTCAGCCAAGTCATAAAGCAAAACAATGGAGGAATTCTGAATAAATAACCAACCCACATAAACCTACATAAAGTTCTATTAAAGGGGGGTATTATGTAAAATCATGTTATTATGTCATTCCCTCATTAAACACATGCCTGGAGTGTTGCCTTGGCTCATTCACATATTTTTGAGTAATCAGTAAAAACTTAGACGGCAGCCATTTTAGGTGTAGCTATGCCTCAGTCCTCCTAGGAACGCCCCCACCTCCTGGAGACGCCTCTGGACCTTTCGTCACCAGCCAAGCCACCAACCACTGCTCCTCAGCTCAGCAGAGCCCCCTCCCCGCACAGTAGTGTTGTTTAGATGCCACAGCAGTGTGCTGAAGGGGGCGTGTCGGAAAGCTTCTTAAAGAGACAGAGGCCTATTTCAAGACGTTCGGTACAGCCATTTGAGAGAGCAATTTTATCCAAGGCAGTTATTTTAATTTACTGCATATACAGACCAACAGAAGGTTACGTCATCATTGTAGTATGCTATAGACTGGTGCTATGTGATTGAAAAAAGCATAATACCCCCTCTTTAAGAAGCCGCCATGCTGAGTATAATCATTATTCACTAGGCTACAATACACTGTAAGTCTATGTCGTTTTTGAAAGAAATCTCCAAATTGTCGCCACTTGTGGACACCTTTTGATAAAATAATGTGACCTTAGTTGATCTGTGCTGATAGAGAAGACATTGAAGTTTGCTCCAGTTTTGTTTCACGCCGATTGGCCCAGTAATTACAGAGACATTAGTCATGAACAAAACGACAAATTCAGCCTTTTGACAGTGAAGTTCTTAGCTGCCCAACACCTCAACTTTAGGCTCTTTATGTTGTTGTGATGTGACACCTGAACGCAACCCATTGTGACTATTTAACTGAATCAATGCCTCGCTCGAAAATACAGTACAATCACACGTAAACATAATCTAATCTACATTTAAACCAACACACACAAAACCAGAGGTGGGTAGATTTACTCAAGTAAGAGTGACGTTAGTTTAAGATAATTTTACTCAAGTAGAAGTAACAGGGTTCATACAGGCAGAATGTAATGCTTTTCAGTGCCATTTTGAATGCCCAAAGACTGTGTTTTAATGCCACACAAAAAACGAGCACAAATTAAATTTCTTAAGATTTGCAAACATTTCATCAAACAGAGAGAAAAGAATTGGACAAAACGGGCAACTTTACAGCAAAAACATGTGGTCAATTTCCCCATAAGTTTCAATGAACTTTTACAGTAAAACTCAATTATGACATTGAGCAATGCCGTAACCTAAACAATTTAGATTTAATGCCAGTTTGAATCCAATCTAATAATAATAATAATAATGCATTTTATTTCTTAGGCGCCTTTCAAGACACTCAAGGTCGCCTCACAACAACAAGTAAATTAACATCAACAATTAAAAACAGTTAAAATACAATGTTAAAACAGCATGAATAAAAAAGGACGATGCAGTTGTGGTCACAGTGAGTAGGCTTGTCTAAACAGATGAATCTAATGACTTTTACTGATATTCAAGGTCTTGATCTTTGCACAATTAATCTAATGATTAATTAATCTAATGCCCCGCGGAAACCCTGAAGCAAAAAGTAGTCGCCCACACATTTAAGAGTAAAAAAATCATGTGATTCATGTTTCAGTAGTGACATTAATTATAAATAAATAAAAATATTAAAAAAAATATTATCATTATATGGAATAAAGTGACAAAACGCGCGTCAAAATGAAGATTTGTCGCTTAAAGATTCACTAACAGTGGCACAAGTTACTTTTCTTTACTTAAGCGTAAGAGTACAGATAAAGTACTGTATGAAAAAAACACTTGCAAATGTTAATGCAAATACTAGAGTAAATGTAACTGAGTAAAACAAACAAACTGAAAAGGCCTAAACCTAAACGATTATTACATTTCTAAATATTAAATGTACTTTTAACCATTAAATCAGCTGTAAACGCAGGGTGTCGTTTGGTCTAGTCTGTTGTCAAGGTAAACAACAACAAGCAACAAACAAGAAAACCCATGAATATACTGTATGTTTAAGTCATTTTAACTTCAAAATATTCTTTCTTTTCAGTCTACTTTTGAATGATGCTGCTGGGAGTACTTTTAGGAACATTATGTCCGCTGTAACATGTAACGCTAATGTAACTGTGTATTATATTACAAAAGAGCGACAAGGAAAATCAATTATGAGCCACAACACTGCACTAGATTAACAGTGTCAGGTTTGTGGCATTGTGTTTTAAGTCTTGTTGTATCTAAAAGAAGGGTTTGTCACATCAGCCCTGGCAACCAGTCACAGCACAAACAGAAGAGCGTGTTAAAGAGAGGTTTAGAGGAAAGTAAAGAGCACTCCAGTTCAAAAAGGATGAGACTCGTCACACGGCGCCGGGTCTTACATGACATGCTGAAGAGCAGAAACCGCCCGAAGCAGACGCACAGGCACTGACAGAGCCACTCGCTGCCGCTCACCATCCTCCATCACCGTCACCTGCCGCGGACTTCCCTCTCCCCCTCGACACCTCCCTCTCCCTGTCGCTCTCGCTCTCCGGAGCTCAAGTATCCGCTGTCATCTTCAGGTAACTCACACCGGCAGCAGCGGAGCGGGAGGACAGTGGTTAAGGTTTCAAACGGTCAGGTCTGTGATGGGACACGAGATGTTGGTTCTTTCATCTCATGTTTTTTTATGCAGAATCCCAGCGTGTCACGTTAAAGGGGGGTATTATGTAAAATTGACTTTTTCAAGCTTTATATCATGTTATTATGTCATTCCCTCATTAAACACATGCCTGGAGTGTTGCCTTGGCTCATTCACATATTTTTGAGTAATCAGTAAAAACTTAGACGGCAGCCATTTTAGGTGTAGCTATGCCTCAGTCCTCCTAGGAACGCCCCCACCTCCTGGAGACGCCTCTGGACCTTTCGTCACCAGCCAAGCCACCAACCACTGCTCCTCAGCTCAGCAGAGCCCCCTCCCCGCACAGTAGTGTTGTTTAGATGCCACAGCAGTGTGCTGAAGGGGGCGTGTCGGAAAGCTTCTTAAAGAGACAGAGGCCTATTTCAAGACGTTCAGTACAGCCATTTTGAGAGAGCAATTTTATTCAAGGCAGTTATTTTAATTTACTGCATATACAGAGCAACAGAAGGTTACGTCATCATTGTAGTATGCTATAGACTGGTGCTATGTGATTGAAAAAAGCATAATACCCCCTCTTTAAGTTGTCCCCCCCAAGCACCACAAAGCAAGTGTTCATTTCATCATAATTTTAGTTGAAGGAATATTTTTGGTTGTCTAAACTAAGAGGCTATGAGACTGACATCTATATTTTCTATATTTTTACATATGAACTTCTGATTTCTCTGTTAGTTCCCAGGGAAATTGTCTTGGACACACTGGCTGCCGCATAAAGTAAAAGGGCCTCTCTCTTTTTAACATTTTTTTTAAATTTATTATTACATTTTAATTAGGGCCGGGACTTTTTTCGATTAATTGCGATTAATTAATTACATGAGGTTAATGCGATTAAAAATATTAATCGAAATTAATCACACGGCGGCACGGTAGTACAGCGGTTAGCGCTCGTGCTTCACAGCTAGAAGGTCCAGGGTTCGATTCCCACCAGGGACCAGGCCTTTCTGTGTGGAGTTTGCATGTTCTCCCGTGTCTGCGTAGGTTTCCTCCGGGTACTCCGGTTTCCCCTACCACTAAAAACATGTACAATAGGTCAGGGTGTTTGAGAGTGCGCATGGGGACGACGGATGAAAATTAGCCCAAGGCTACAATCCGGTGTGGCTTGTTCATTAACTTGCACTGTCCCTACCAAATAAACCAAACCAAACCACACTTTGCTTTCCACACTTCAGTTTCCTTTTTTCCTGCAGACGCGCAATTAATGGCAATATTGCACTGGTCTGTTGGACTTGGTTGAACAAAAATAAACAATATTTTGTTGCTTAAGCTTATGTATTCAGTCATTATTCAATGGTATACTAAAAATCCTTATGAAAAAACTTACTTCTCACTGTTCTCAGGTCAAATATTTATATGCGATTAATTTCGATTAATTAATTACAAAGCCTCTAATTAATTAGATTAATTTTTTAATCGAGTCCCGGCCCTAGTTTTAATACAATTACAAGAACGAAAACATAAGAGAAAGAAAAAGTTATATTTGAAATCTAATATATACAGTTTACAAATACAGTAGGTGTTAAGTGGGTGGGGTTGGGGGGGAGAGTATAGTAAAAAAAATAAAATAATAATTATTATTCGGGTTGCGTTTTTATTGTTTCAGTTCTGCCTTGGTTTGTGGAGTTTCTGTGTGTGTATGTGAATGTGTATGCAATGCAGGGGTGCATAGGTGCTATGTCGAATGTGGTCAAATTGGTCTATATGTAAGTGTAATATATTAAACAAAACATATATAAAAAATAAGTAAAATAGGCTACAATGTCATATACAATGGGCAAGAAAAATATATATATATCATCATCACTATCACTATCATCGTCATTATTGCTACAATTATTACTTATTACTAATATTTTATCTTGCTTAGTGTTGGTGAAAAAAGCAGAGCGTGTTGCGATACGGGCTCACTCAACAGGCCCTGCTTGTCCTCTTGTCAGTAATAGGTCCTCTCTCGTTATTTTCGTAACATTTATATCCCTTTATCACTTTCCTTATACACATACACATCTGTAAATATAATCCTACTGTTGTTCTATGTCAATTGTTGTCGCCTTACCATATTTTACTTTTTATTTTGTATCTTATTTATTAATATTCTTTATGCATGCCCCCTAAAGCCTTATAGTTTAAAGTTTTATAGCTTATTTTGATCTAAATTCTGTGTTATATGTTTTATGTCGCACGTCCGCGTCAAGAAAAATTCCTAGTTTGTGAACATGTTCTCAAACAATGGCAATAAAACCGATTCTGATACCGATTCTGATAAGGATTAGTTAAAAACATGACCTTGGATGTAAATATTTGACTGAAGGAAACATTCATTGAGGAAGGACTTTTAATCTCAGAGTTTAAGGCTAGTATCAAGTAGTATAAAACGTTTCTATACTAAAGATTATTTTCTGAGCGGCTTGTTCAAAATCTTGGTGCTATTTTAATTTCTATTAAGTGTTAGCTGTTCAAGACTAAAACACTGTGATGAGCAGGAAGTTTCCTTTAGTGAATTCTTTGCTCCTGACGCGATGTTTTGAACATGACTGTCCACCAGTAACTCACTGCCTGCCATGTAATCTTGAGCTCCACTAACTCATAAGGAAATAACGGGACAGGAAGAGCGGCGCCTCCTGTGGATCGAAAGTCGGACGGTGACTTCATACAACATAGTTCGATCACACACACGTCACCACCACATCCAGGTTTTAAGCAGATGAGACGAGTCACTCCTCTTATGTGCTGTATTAGGCATTAGGTTGACGTCCCTGTAGGGGCCACTAGGGGGAGACACTTGGCTGCTGCTGATCCGATGTGAGGGCTGACAGTTCTATACAGATTCAGAGAAATAAGAGATTGTCTGCTTCCCATTTAGTTACAAACTGTAGAAGTGCAATCGTTCTGTGACCAATAAGTGATTTTAGCAAAGCATGAAACTTTTGACTTCAAATTGATCATTAGAAAGCGGTAACATGGACTAGATCTTTAAAATGAATAAGTTTGTTACTCAAAATTTAACTCATGCACAATGAAACAGTGAGGTTAAATTTGTGGATTACCTGTTTAGATTACATTTCTGTTGAGTTTTATTCTTGTTATAAACCCAAGAATGCAGCTGTTCTAGAGGGGGCAATATATCGTCTACAATATTGAAATTGCTGTTTGGAAGATACAATATCAAGTTTATCTCCAATGTCAAAAAAATTGGAGACCATTTTTTTTTTTATGTGGAAAAAGTGGACAAATTGTTGAAGAAATTGGGGAAGAATTGGGGCAAAAATTTGTTTAAAAATGGGGGGAATAGAGAAAAAATTGGGAAAATGTTTGAAAAAATTAGGGGGAAAAGTGAGAAAAAAAAATTAAAATTGGGAGAAAATTTTAAAAAAAAACAGGGTGAATAATGTGGAAAAAATTGGGAAAAAGTTAGAAAAAATTTGTAAAGTGTTTTATTTCTGCCCTTTTGCAGTCTCTTCAGGACAATGATCTTTTGAGCCACAAAGCAATATAAATTAAGACGCACACTTTTGCATATTCCTGATAGTTTGCAAAAATATTGATTAATTACTGTTATGCAGAACGTCCCCAAAAATATTAAGATATTCATTGTTGTCAGTATCGCCCAGCCGTACACTGTTCACACCCTCTCTCGCATCTGTTACCCTCCGATCGCCAGCCGCCGGTTGTTAGCGGGCGACCATTAGCGTCATATCAGCTTCTTTATGTGCCATCTGCAGCACCCCATTCTCCGCGAACATGCCCCGCGGTGACAAGCAACCGGGAGCAGTGTAAAAGTGTTACCTGGATAATAATAGACCCTCACAAGGAAACCGAGCGACGGAAAACCAGGGTTTCTGCGCCATTGTTGATGTTTTCTCGAAATGCATTTTTGTCACATACTTAAAGCTGCATTATGCAACTTTTTATGCAATTTTTTGTAATATATTTGTGCGTAATTGACCGAGTGGCTGTATTAGTGGTCAGCATGGCACCTTTACTTTCCATCACTGTGGCCTCTATGTATGGAGGACCGTGGCTGCCAAAACAATAAATAAATATATAAATAAATAAATAAAATAAAGATCAAATTTGCAAAGAAATGCATGCATTTATTGTAATAAATGCATGCATTTATTTATATATGTATTTATGTTTTTATTTATATATTTATTTATTTATATATTTATTTCTGTATTTTTGTATTTAGTTCTGTATTTATTTTGTATTTATTTATTTATTTATTTATTTATTTCTGTATTATTTATTTATTTTGTATTTATTTCTGTATTTATTTCTGTATTTATTTCTGTATTTCTCTTAATGTATGCAAATCATGGGGTGGGTCTGGATGCCGCTGCTGTAAGGTGATTGGTCCTATGATGCTCCAGGATTAATTGTTTTGTAGGTTTTCTGATGAGAGGGTTCGGCACAGCAGTGAAAACCTAGCAGAAGCTCTAAATGGTCCTGGAGCATCATAGAGGCCTCTGTGAAGGAAAATAAATGCTTTTCTACATTAAAAGTTCCATAATGCACCTTTAACAATATTTCAAAGGTGCACAGATGATCTTTTACTTAAACCTGGTTTGTTTAAAACCTACTACTCAAAAATCACAAAAATAAACCCATAAACGTATAGCTACACTAACTCTGTCTCTAAAATCCATGCAGAAAGGTCCCAGGTGCAATTTCCTCGCCTTTTTGTGACGACCTGCAGAAGGACACATTTCCCTATGGGGGCAATAAACTACACCTACACTTATCCCCCTCCTGAACCGAGCACATTTTCTCCAGTTTGGCTTTACCGAAAATCTAAAAGCTTCTTGAAAAAAAGCGTAAACATAGTGACAAAAATGAAAGGAATACGGCTATGAAAATTCAATGAAAAATGTGACCAAAGTGCAGTAAAAAAAAAGCCACAAAAAAGCAGAAAAACACAACAAAAAAGTGACAAAAAGAAAATATGAAAAAGTGGCAAAAATCCAATGACAACACGGCAGTTTGGTAGGTCTTAGCTTTCTAATGAGGCCTATAGGCTGAAACCTTATAGATGTGGGTGAAACACTCGGTTAAGGTGGGGGGTAAGAGGTTAATCTCCTTAAAACTGAAGTACACTACAAAACAGGCAGATAGATTTCATCCTGTACCCTATTATCGCCTACACTCCTGCGCTGAATAACTTGACCGAGCTTCTGTCTAATCCACTTGAGTTTCATCACTTTCTTTCTGCCGCATTTGGACTCGGTGAATCCATTATTAACACGCGCGTATTAATATTTGAAGCCTTTAAAAAGACTCCACCGATCTGCCTCTTCCTCTGCAGCGGATGTGTGATTTTTGTTTCAGATTTGAGGCATTGCGTTACATTATGAGTGAGTTTTTGTTCTGTACAGCCCTCGCAAATCATGGCATTGTTCATTGTTCATCTTTAACAAAAATGTGACTTTTCTTCAGCGTTTTGCTTCTCTCTTTAAAGCAGTACTAAGTAACTCTTGCCCCTAGAGGCCATAAGCGCAACTGCAGGTGTCTTAGCAAGTTACGATTTTTTACTTATTAAATGTCTTGGAGAGTAAATACTACGCTGACAGAAAAGGTGAAGGGAGAGAGGAATGTTGTACATCCAGTTATACAATGGGAATATTTTTTTTCACTCAAACTTGGCTGTAAATACTGTTTAAAGTGGCGCTAGCCCGCAGTTAGCTTTGCCCGTTAGCCTGTTAGCTTCTTCTCCGTGATTCTATTAGTGTGTATTGGTTGCTCCGCCCCGGTGGCAGTCAAGTTGCAAGCATGGTTTTCTGGCCAGAGACACCAGGGGGAGATGAAAGACCCTCCAATCATCCCATTAACACTTGTATTACCCCCACAGGGACTATACGTTACTTAGTACTGCTTTAAGGGGAGGCAAAACTTTATTTTTCTTTAATTTTTTTTCAGTTTTCAGATTTTGGGCCAATTTGGTTTAATTATTGCACTGATTCAATCTTTCTCCATTGAAAATTGTAATTTCAAGAGCAACATTGGTGTGAAAATATCTCCGCATCAGTAGCACCAACAGACTTCAAACTTTGCAGCCTTAGACTTTTTTGATGTTTTTTAATATCTAATTCCAAACTGGATTTATTAAGTTTAGAATTTAAAAAAACAAGGCGAAATTTACATTTTTATGCAATTAAGCTGCATCTAAAACTGTTAAACACCGTGGTACTCAGTTATTACATGTCAGCTTCACGCAGCAACACGATATAATTCTGCGAGAGGCAAAGAGGCGTTTTATGGAGTTAGAAAAACACACTTAGTTTTAATCATTTTCAAATAAACGTGGCGCTCTCACACTCTTTCTCCCTATTCAGCTACATAAATGCATTGTCCGAATCCCAAGCTGCAAAATGCTGCTTATTTTAAGAAAATCCAATCTCATATTTATGTCAAAAACCTGCTGTAAAGATGTTGCCAGTAGATGTGGCTTAATACAGAACAATTATCCGCCCGAGACAAAGCGAAATTTAAATTTTGACATATTTTTTCCCACTAATTAAAGAAGAACTAAGTAACTTGTTTGTTAATAAATCCTTTTCGTAGTCCCTCTCGAGGTTATTAACACTTGGTTAATGGGATGATTGGAGGGTCTTTGATCTCCCCCTGGTGTCTCTGACCAGAAAACCCCAATTGCTATTTCCCTGCCACCGGGTCGGAGTAACCAATACACACTAATGTAATCACGAAGGAGAAGCTAACAGGCTAACGGGCAAAGCTAACTGCGGGCTAGCACCACTTAAACAGTATTTACAGCCAAGAGTGAAAAAAAATGTATCTCCATTGTGTAATTGGATGTACAATATCCCTCTCTCCCTTTGTCTTTTCTGTCAGCGTAGTATTTACTCTCACGGACAATTAATAAATTGTAAAAAAACGCGACATGCTACGACCATTTTGCTTTTAAAATAACTTATATTTGAGCAGCATCAGCTTCGTGGCTGTAAGCTAACACAGCGGCGGAGTGATCTGCGAGAAAATAGTCCCTCAAAATGCGGTAATTCATGTGATACAAGGTCAGTTATATTTCAAAAATTATTCTATTAACACAGACATTTATATGGTTAGTCTGGCGTTATATGTTATATATATATTATATATTATATATTATAAGTGATTTACCTCAGGTGCACTGTGGAGTGGGTCAGACTGTTTTTAACGCAGGCTAACTGATACCATAGAAATGCTTTAGCCTTGCTCTAGCCTAGCGCAACTAGACTCTTCAAATATAAGAACTGCATGAATTTAAGAAAAAAATATCTCCAGACATCAACAACACTCTGGATAACTAGGAAATGAGGCCCAATGTCAAAAATCCTGAAATATCCCTTTAATTTAACTATCTTTATAAATTAAGGCAAGTGACAGAAACAGAATAGAATGAAAATACTGAGATCAAAATGTTTCACGTTATTTTTTTCATTATGTATTCCATCACACTAAACTGGTCAGGGAATCGAACCCAAGACATTCTCGCTATGTAGCAAGAAGACTAACTACTGTCAAAGCCTTAATGCAAAGAAGTGTTACAACAGCTTTGACGAGATGACATTCTCAGGTAATGCATTCTGGACTTTTCCATTTTGTTTGGTGCCGCCGCAAAGGTCTCGTCCTCAGCGTCAGCACGACCTTTATCCAGGACGAGTGTTTAAGCTTTCGCCATCAATATTTCAGCATCTGATTATCTAATTTTAGCAGCGAAGCATTTGTGAGGTAGTTAGGGTTTCAGATGGCATCCTACAACATCCTATAGTCCAGCCACGTCCGAAGCGACTTTGAAAGTGCCGAGTCAGTCTTCATCTCATGAGATCTCAGGCTCACGATGAAGATGGCGAGTGTTTTGTACAGCAGACACAGGTGTGGTCCCGCTATTTTCTCAAACACAGAGAAAATGATAACCGAACTTTTCTGACATTCATGTTTACGGTGATATGTTCAGGAAGACAATATCGTAGTCAGTCACCTCTTTCCATTCAAACAAAAACAAAAACTCCTCTAAGTACTCCAATGCATTCTCCCAGAAAGGAAATGACCATATTTGGATTACAGTGTCATATCGGTCGCTTTTCGTGCTACACGTGGATACCAAACATGTCAATATTAGTGGAAGAATACACTGTTGTAAAATTAGCATTGTAAAGAGTGAGTCTGGTCAGTTTTTTACTCTGAAAACTAAGGTGTTACGGGAGAAAACTAGGTACAGGTACCGGGTAATGAACCGTGTCATAGAAAAATGTTTTCCTCATGATGATACCATAAAACTGATAGCGAAATCTGAAATAGACATACTGAAATACTGAAATATATTGAATGTGGATACATACTGATGCAGGTGTAGGTTAAAATATCGATATATTTGGGGAGGATTTACATGGTGTTGCTGAAAATGTTTTTTGGGGGTAAATTCTGTGGACTGGGATTGATCATGTCTGTCTTGTTAACCTCTTACCCCCCGCCTGAACCGAGGGCATTTTCTCCAGTTCGGCTTTACTCAAATCTAAAAGCTTCTCGACTAAAGAGAAACAGTATAACCGCCTAATTTGAAAGCTAAGACCGACAAAACTGATCGTAACTTTTTTTGGTCTCGTTGCTGCATTTTGTCATCTTTTTTGAGCGTTTTTGGGCGGCACGGTAGTACAGCGGTTAGCGCTCGTGCTTCACAGCTAGAAGGTCCGGGTTTGATTCCCACCAAGGCCCGGGCCTTTCTGTGTGGAGTTTGCATGTTCTCCCCGTGTCTGCGTAGGTTTCCTCCGGGTACTCCGGTTTCCCCTACCACTAAAAACATGTACAATAGGCCAGGATGAATGAGAGTGTGTTTGAGAGTGCGCATTGGGGACGACGGATGGAAATTAGCCCAAAGCTACAATCCGGTGTGGCTTGTTCATTAACTTGCACTGTCCCTACCAAATAAACCAAACCAAACCTTTTTGATGTATTTTCGTCCCTTTTTTGATGGCTTTTTGTCATGTTTTGTCGCTTTTTGTTGCTTTTTCATTCCTTCTTTTGTGGCATTTTTGTAGCTTTTTTTTACACGTTTTCGCCACGTTTTCGTTGCTTTTTTGTTGCTTTTTTCGTTGCTTTTTTGTTACTTTTTTGTTGCTTTATCATCCTCATTTTCATCACTATTTTGATTTTTTTCAAGCTTTTAGATTTGGGTGACGCCAAACTGGAGAAAATGTGCTCGATTCAGGTGGGGGTATAATTTCACAATCAAAACATCAACTACAGAATCCTGACTAGGGTTATGCAATTTTGACAAAAAACCTAATTGACAGGTTTTAATGTTGTATATACTGTATAGCCTATGTTTAATTTTTCATGCAACTGAGCTGCATCTAAAACATCATGGTACTCAGTTATTACATTTCAGCTTCACGCAGCAACAAGGTATTATTCTGCAAGAGGCAAAGAGGCATTTTATGGAGTTGCCAGAAAAACACACTTAGTTTTAATCATTTTCAAATAATGATGAAACAATGATCCGCCGGAGACACACGTGGAGTTTGTGTACAGAAGCTCAAACCTCAATTTCGATGTGATAAAGCTTTACCGTACAGCAGCCCTAATCCCGACCTACTGTAATCTTCCACTCAAATGTTTTCAAAAAATGACTAAATACTCTTGATAATTTTCCCGATTGGAGCATTCAGGATGAGGCTCACCTCCGTCCTGCGCGCTGAGGACGTTGAGGGCGAACAGCATGGCGTTGGAGAAGGTGGTGGCTTCCTCTTTACTGGCAAAGTTGAGTCCGTAGACCTGCCGCGCGTCCCGCCACTGGTGAAACGTGGGCGTGGCCTGGTTGTACTTCAGGCCCTTCACTATGGAGTAGTTTATCACCACCTGCAGCGGGAGAAACACGGTTAATACTGCGCATTTATTGCCGTATTCATTGCACTTCGGTCTATTGCAGGGGTGCCCAAAGTGGGGCCCGCGGGCCAAACCTGGCCCGCCGAAACAATTCTGTTGGCCCGCCAAAGAGTGACCTACTTTTACGCTGTATGGTTAATACTAACTCTCTCCCATTCATTCTCAATGGTAAATATGGATGCAGTACACTTTTTGGCCACCAGCATCAAATTGGGGGCGCTGTTTCACTCTTTTCGCAAAGTTAAGGAAACACTGTTGGCATCAACTTTCCCAGTTTTTCTACTTTTATTGCAAGGTTTGTTGACATCAACATAGGACATGTTAAAAATGGACTTATAAAAGAATTGATGCTGAACTGGCACTTTCAAAATGATCTAATGTGGCATTTTCTTTGAGTTAACAAATGAATGAGGTAAAGTCACTGCTGTAGATACAGGTGTTGTTTACATTTTGCACTATATTGCTACAATTGTTGATTTTGTTCTACTAAAACTAGGCTTTTGCCATAGTTAACATTTGTTTTAATATAGCATGTTATTTGCATAGATATAATCAAATGCAAATATATACCTAAAAATAAAATAAAGTAACTATTATTATTTGCAGTTATATGTGTTTCATGCTTGACATCGCCGTGTTTGGCCCGCAACACACAGCCACTTTTTCATTTTGGCCCTCGGAGACAAAAAGTTTGGGCACCCCTGGTCTATTGTTTTGTGCCTGTTGTTAAAGCCTTTCCTTCTTAATCCACCGCATGTTCCTTGATTGCTTGTTACCCTGCTGTTGCCATCTTGTTCTGTCATTTTTTATTTACTGCATCGCACTTATTAACATGTTCCCATCCTGACACAGAAAGCGAAGCAAAACTGACACTCTTTTTGACGACGAGCCTGTTTTCCAAGTGACTTCAAAGCACCATCTCTGAATCTCGGGCCATAAATAGCAACTCGGATGTTGCAATCTTCGCTCCTGCGGTGAAATCTCTGTAATAGATGTTGTGTTAGGCGTCGTTTTACCTGCTGGTCCTGCAGCTTGACGCCCACCACTCTGAAGGTGTTGTTGGCCGTGTTGTGGTAGATGTTGATGCGGCTGAAGCCCTGTTGCCCGGGTTTGATCGGCACCCATTTCTTACTGGTGTCGTCGTAGACCATGACCGAGGCGCGCGCCTGGCAAATGCTCTGCTCACTGCACACACAACAAGAGGAAGCACAAGCGGTTAGTGTTTTTTTGTTTGTTCTGAGGGTAAAGCAAAGTCATCCTCCAGCGAGTGGCCTAAACATAAAAGTAATAGTAAATATTTCATAAACTTGACCTATTTGTGATCCAATATGAGGTAAACATGTTGTAATCAAGTGTCAAAACTGTCTTTCTTTAGCTGGAGCTTTTCCTTGTCTGATGAATTTATTTTCTACAAAGCCATGTGCATAACCGTATGACGCCACTTTCTATTTTGTGTACAAAGTCTCTTTTTTCTGTCATTCATGTCAGAACAGCAGGATTGTCAACTAATTTGACAATCACACGAACTCCAAAACAACTACCAAAGGTGAAAGAAAAGCTGCTCAGTTCAATGTGAGTCTACAGCAGTTATTAACTGAACTTTTCCCATTTCAGAAGAGTAGTCATCGTTGACACTGATTTGGGTTCGGTTCCCATTATGTGGCGCCATCTGCGTAACCTCTATTGGTTTTACTGACAATATTTTCTTTAATGTAGATTTACAAAAGCATTTTTTCATGGTGTAAAAGCTGTTTTTGTTTTCAAGACGAACATCAGAAAACATAAAAAGCCCCACATTTAAGGTTGACCGATTCTTATGCTAAAACCAGTTTGGAAGGGGACTCAGTATTACTTCCACAATCCAGCTCCTCTCCCTCATCAAGTCCTAATCAGTGTTATAGTAGTTAAAGCTCAGTGACAATTGGCAGGGTCGTATCATTACTATTAGCCTAATAGGAAGTGGAGTGTGGCCTGTTACTTTCCACTTAAATCAGTACTAAGTAACTTGTTTACCTTAATAAATTCTTTCCATAATCCCTCTGGGGTAATACAAGTGTTAATGGGATGATTGGAGGGTCTTTCATCTCCCCCTGGTGTCTCTGGCCAGAAAACCACAATTGCAACTTCGCTGCCGCCGGTTTGGAGCCACCAATACACACTAATGGAATCACGAAGAAGAAGCTAACAGGCTAACGGGCAAAGCTAACTGCGAGCTAGCGCCACCTAAACAGTATTTACAGCCAAGTTTGAGTGAATTTTTTAAAATCTCCATTGTGTAACTGGATGTACAATATCCCTCTCTCCCTTTGTCTTTTCTGTCAGCGTAGTATTTACTCTCACGGACAATTAATGAGTAAAAAACAGGAACATGCTACAACACCTGCAGTGGCCTCTAGGGGCGTGAGTTACTAAGTTCTGCTTTAAACCTTTTTGCCACTCTTTAAGTCATTATTGGACACAGGCTTATCATTCTTACCTCTAGATGTTTGTCTTAACAAGTGCTACAACGTCCTATTTATCCTTTCGCTATTTTTATTTTCCCTCTATTCTAAATTTGGCAGCTGGCTCCAAAAAATGAGGCAAACGGCTAGCACGAATTAGCTTCCGTTAGCCCGCGCTGAACACAATAGGGGAAGCCACCTTCACTTAGTCCATTGCTTTTCTACAGTCTATGTCAGTGACTGAACTCTGGCGGCTTTTTCAAATGAGGAATGTCCACTGTGAAATAACCTATACACATTACCATGATCAAGTAGCCTATTGAGCACTTCATATTAAAATGAAAACAAATAATAACACTAACAAATCTACAAAACATGTTGGGAAATGCGCTGTTTTGAAGGACACTGGTTAAACCGATACAGATTCAAGTGTTTTGTTTGTGGATAAAAGTGAATGAGACGAACAGGGAATCTGCTTTTAACGGGGGCTTCAGTGCTGCTTTCACAAAATCAAAAATGATGTTAGAGGTTTACTGGGAGAGATACAGAAATGCAGACAAAAACAAGCGGCGGTTGTTCTCAGGCCTGATGTTGTGAGGCTTAAATGCTCTCCGTGCCAAATTAGATTAAAATTATTCTTGAACACACATACTTTTAACGTGCGTCCTTGTGTCTGACAAACAAGTTAACCGTCATGGGCTGATGGATCCCTGCGAGCAAAGATCAAAGCGGACGCGCTAACAGAAGAAGGTGCAAAACAGAATGCATTTTAGACTTGCAAATCAGCCTCGCAAGAAAAGAAAAAAAGAGGAAAAAAAAAACCCCATCTGCTTCTTTGCCGCGGTGCCAAGCTAAAATTAGTGGAACGACCCCGAAGGCTGAGAGCAAAAGAGCTGCGTCAGAGGAAAAAAAAAAAATCCTCAGAAGAACGTGCAGCAGGGGAGTGTGTAAGTGTGTGCTGCTGACGTTTGAGCGCGGGGTAATGTGGGGAGGATGGCATTGTGCGGGGTACAGATCCTAGAAATTACGGCAAGGGGCTTTCCATGTGAGCAGTTCGAGTCCACGCTAAACTGGACAAGAGCATAGGGGCTTTAAAACTACTCATTCCTCTTCAGCGGTTGAAGAAATAACCAAAGGTACGATAGATACAGAGGGCAACGTGTCATACAGGGGGCGGGGTTAAGCCGAGGGGTAAGAAAACCTCTCATGGGAATCACAATTTTTCACTCTTTAGCCGTTTTCTGGTGGACTATAAACATATTTATCACACACCGATGCAGTCAAGCCAAAACTGGGTCCATACGGATGTTTTTTCAGCAGGTTGTTCAGTAGAAGCGGAAAAAAACGGCACTCGTTAGCTTCCACTTTGCTCCTTTCCATGTCTCTGTATCTTAATGTAGTAGAAAATATAAAAAGCCATTGATTGACAGTGGTTTCCAGGGCGAGTTTTCGTTTCACATTGAGGTTTATTTCAACATTTCCAAGATGATTTTCTAAACGATCAGTAACATCTGAAACAGGGCATAGGCGACCCAGGCGGCCGCATATCTGCTGGAGGGGGCGCCAAATTGTGCTTTAATTTTGAACCCTATCTACAATATCGCCTATTTTCGGACATAACTTTGGAACAGAAATAGATAAAGCCTTGTGGTCTTTAATATTGGAAACTAGAGATTCCAAGCTTTCAAACGAGCCCACCCTGGTCCTTCTATGCCTTTGGGGAGCCGCATAATATCGCGTTAAAAAAAATCATACATTTATTTCAGAAGTAGAGGTTCCTCCTCCAATATAACTGTTATAATAATAATAATGCCTTACACTTGTATTGCGCTTTACAAGCCTGTATTACCAAGTTTCTCAAAGCGCTACACTGTCGTCATTATTCATTCACTCCATACTCGGTGGTGGTAAGCTACTGTTGTAGCCACAGCTGCCCTAGGGTAGACTGACAGAAGCGAGGCAACCAGTCTGCGCCATCGGCCCCTCCGACCACCACCAACCACTCACTCACTCACTACATTCGCTAGGCTTCCTGGTGTTACCAAACAGTCTCCCATCCAAGTACCGACCAGGCCCTTCCCTGCTTAGCTTCCAAGGTCTGACGGGATTGGGCAGAGCAAAGGCGGTATGACCACTGTGGTGCGCACATTTAATGAAGCACATGTTCTGTTTTGTTTTTTTAGATAAACATAATATAATATAACAATGATAATAATAAAATAAAATAAAACTAGCTTTTTTCATATCCAAAGTCTGTCCAAATGGATTTTGAAAAAAAGTAAAAAGCTTATAGAATCATATTTGGGTCAAGACATTTCTGATTGAAATTCATGAATTAATATTAATGGGTTATTTTCCCAATTTTATATATATATATATATATTTTTTTTTTAAACTGGCTGATCTGAAACATAAAGATGTCCTTGCGCAGCTTAGGAACATGTTTCGCTGTTTGTGGTTGAATTAAAAAACAGAGAAAGTGACATCTGTGGCTCTGGGACATGCAGTGTTTGGAACATGATCCTGGACTAAAGCTGGGCTTAAACTGTGACATTTTCGGGGCGATTTTGAACATGCCAACTGTGACTGACTCTCGTAATGAGAGCCCGAGCCCACGGAGGTGTTTCACACTGTAAAGAGCAATAACACGACTGACCTGCTCACACTGTACGAGTTCCATTAGTTATGGAAAAGAGCATTCCAACCATTTTGTCATCGTTTTTGAGTGAAACCTTTGACCTAATTAAACTACAGACATGTAAAAGCGGCGCATGTAATGAGGCTTCATAAACAGACTGTAGCTCTGTTGTAATACGAAAGTGTGAACATCTAAGCGGATATTTGACCAAGCAACACAATCCACCTTCTAAGCCTAAAGTACCACATCTGAGTAAAGTCTTTGTGAAAGATCGCAGAAAACTCTTCGACGGAGCGATGTTCTGTGGTACGTTTATTGTGAGAGCTCGTGTTCCCACATAGTTTATGTCTCTAAAGCTCATAAAAAGTCCAGGAGAGTCCGGAAATCCCTCCCATACTTCACACAAAGGCTCATGGGGCGTTAAGTATAAGGTGGATAAAAAAGTTAGACTGTTTGAACTTGATCCTCCAGCCCCAGCCTCCTTCTGTGCTTTTGTTCCTTCTTCGTGTGACGTGTTTCTGATATAAATTCGGAGTTTAACCACTGCCTATTCTGACACTGCAAAGAGGTCAGTCATCTATCCAAACTTTAACTGTCCTTCTGTCCACATTTTGCCTTTATTTACATCTGCAAATATATTGTGCTTGTATTTAAGCTGATATTGAGCTCCGACCTGTTAAAAGCTTTAAAAAGTTTGTCTCTGTAGATATTGAGTCATACAGGGAAATTGAGCAAGGTTTCTTTCAAAAATATTCCGACCCACTCCAAGAATCCTGTCAAGGTTTCGGATTCTTGGATGTGAGTTTGATTTATACAGGGCTTATACGGTAGCAGCAATTCAAACATTCTACTAATCATGTTAAATAAAGGCTACATAAAAATAGAAACCGTGAATTGCATGGCTTTTTTGCCGTCTTAAAGGGGGGTATTATGTAAAATCGACTTTTTCAAGCTTTATATCATGTTATTATGTCATTCCCTCATTAAACACATGCCTGGAGTGTTGCCTTGGCTCATTCACATATTTTTGAGTAATCAGTAAAAACTTAGACGGCAGCCATTTTAGGTGTAGCTATGCCTCAGTCCTCCTAGGAACGCCCCCACCTCCTGGAGACGCCTCTGGACCTTTTGTCACCAGCCAAGCCACCAACCACTGCTCCTCAGCTCAGCAGAGCCCCCTCCCCGCACAGTAGTGTTGTTTAGATGCCACAGCAGTGTGCTGAAGGGGGCGTGTCGGAAAGCTTCTTAAAGAGACAGAGGCCTATTTCAAGACGTTCAGTACAGCCATTTTGAGAGAGCAATTTTATTCAAGGCAGTTATTTTAATTTACTGCATATACAGACCAACAGAAGGTTACGTCATCATTGTAGTATGCTATAGACTGGTGCTATGTGATTTAAAAAAGCATAATACCCCCTCTTTAACTCCACATAAGAGCACCATCACTTGACAAGCACCACTTATGGGCAGAGAGCAACATCAAAACTAGTCAAACCAAGATTAATATTCAGAATTTTAACTAAAAGTGGTTAATGTGAGTCCCCTTTTGCACTGAGGGCTTGTCAAAAAGCTCCTCACGAGAGGCCGGTATTTGCAAAAGTGTCAGAGCACTTGTGTGTTTCATTCATTTTCTCCAAACTTGTCAGCACGAGTTAATATTTAAACAGGGACTTCTCCGCGACCAGCTGGAAATGGCACCAAGATCCCAACATCATGAATAAATCAGGCTTTCGAGAATCCAGTCGAGGCAAATACTATATCGGGAGGAGAAGAAGAAGCCGCGAAGTGACTGGAAAATCACGGAGCGAGCCGCGCCGAGTGACAGAGGTGGGACGGTCGTGAGCGTTCGCATGTGCCGGGGAGATGCGGCGCACAGCAGCTGAAAGATTAACCAGCGCGGGGCGGGGTATGAATAAATGAAAGATAGAGAGGCTTCACCTTCTCGGCACATGAAGGCCCAAAGGCAGCTGCGGCCAAGCGGCAGCCTGGGAACAAGAGACGAATGTCCTACAGTTAAGATTATCTTCATTTGGGATTTGCAACCACTTAATCCCATGTGTGAGTTTGTTTTTTCAGGCTAAGGGTTTGATCCATCCTCCACTGCCAACGCCACGTCAGGGGCAGTGCAAGACCGCGGTGCTGACCCTGGGGACCCATCTACAGATCGAGAGCTACAGGTTTATGGTATGGATGATTTATAGCTGTTGGATTAGGATTATGATCTGGGGGGATTTGCTGATATGGGAATAAGACTTTCAACAGAAGAAGAGGTGCCTTAACTATAGATCAGGTGTAGACAAGTTTGCAATATTTGTCATAGTCAAAACATGGAGGGCAGAACCTCCTCACGTTGGCCCAAACTCAAGGTTGCCAAACAGCGAGGTCTTGTGACATTTTGATTGAAATTGACAATGTATTTCTAGAGTATTTCTCTAAATCATTGGGGGCCAGAGGAGCCCACGGCCCTGATGTTGCCTATAACCCTGCTATAGGTCATCTAACATTTTTGAGAAAACTGCACAAAAACAATGTTTAATCTGTTAAATTGATGTATTATTACATTATTATTAACTATAACCAACAATGTGCTAACTTATTACATTATCGGCCGGCAAATGGTTATTACGTTATTGGCTTTTTGAAACTGGTCAAATGTATCACGTTATCGGTCTCTACAAGGTCAGAAAGGTATTGACACGGCCAAGTATGTTTTCTGCGAAGGGATTTATCACTAAATTTCCCCGTAGTTAATTGAGATTTTGTTTTGTTTTTTATTTGACCTAGGGCTGGGCAATTAATCACTATTTAAAGAGGGGGTATTATGCTTTTTTCAATCACATAGCACCAGTCTATAGCATACTACAATGATGACGTAACCTTCTGTTGGTCTGTATATGCAGTAAATTAAAATAACTGCCTTGAATAAAAATTGCTCTCTCAAAATGGCTGTACTGAACGTCTTGAAATAGGCCTCTGTCTCTTTAAGAAGCTTTCCGACACGCCCCCTTCAGCACACTGCTGTGGCATCTAAACAACACTACTGTGCGGGGAGGGGGCTCTGCTGAGCTGAGGAGCAGTGGTTGGTGGCTTGGCTGGTGACGAAAGGTCCAGAGGCGTCTCCAGGAGGTGGGGGCGTTCCTAGGAGGACTGAGGCATAGCTACACCTAAAATGGCTGCCGTCTAAGTTTTTACTGATTACTCAAAAATATGTGAATGAGCCAAGGCAACACTCCAGGCATGTGTTTAATGAGGGAATGACATAATAACATGATATAAAGCTTGAAAAAGTCGATTTTACATAATACCCCCCCTTTAAACAAAATTGTAATCTCAATTTTGGCCAATCTCAGTAATAGTCATGGGACTTTATAATTGTCTGGTTTTCAGCCACATATCTGGCAGCGGCATCTAGCTTTGAAGTTTGGAGGAGTGTGTGTTACTGTAACTCATACTCCACTTTCTCTTTTGCAACCATATTGATTTTAAAACGACGTAGGTATATTTTTCGATGTGGTCCATGGGCTTGTTTGTTGAGCCACAGACCCGAGTGCAGGCTCACATTAATGAGGTCTGTGCTGATATAAACACATGAATAATTCACAGCTGCACCTAGTGCTGGGCGATATGACGATACATATCGTGGGGACGATAGAAAAGTGCCTATCGTGCCATTTCTCTTCTATCGTTTCTATCGTTTCTAACCTAATTTAATCAATTTTTAAAGCAAATATTTCATTAAATAGGCCACAAGAATGTATTAGTGTTGTCTTGTCACTATGCATCCTCTAAGTTTATATTAAGTGATTATAAACAAGAATAAAAAAGAACTTTTTCGCAAAGAAACTCTGCCTTGTGGTTTTGCGACACCACCCTCCCTGCTTTACGATATCTCTGTCCGCCGCCACACCTGCTGTAGCAACGGCGACATCTAATGGACGTACACGCGGGGCTCTCTCTCCCTGTTAAACACCGCGTGGTTTCACTCTGCTTTACGCACGGCAACTAAACAGCTTTTTAGTGATGGATCTTTTTAGCGCGTGGATCTGGATTAAACACACGAGAGAGAAGAGAGGAGAGGCGTGGTGCAGGAGGTAAGAGACGGATCAGGCAGCGCGTAGAGCAGCTAAAGACGTACGATGCAAACTGCTCGCCCACTGTTTCTTAAACATTACATTAAAGTTGAGAAAATGGCGATAATAAGCTCCAATTTACATTTGTTTTAGTGTAATATGAGCCTTGATATTGAGGAGCAGATGATGCTCTGAGTAAGTCGTTCTCTACGCACGAGTTTACACATTTCTGTTGTTAAATTCGTGTTGACTCTGGTCAGATCATGTTTAGCCCATTTATCCTGCAGTCTCACATTTTTACTGACATTGACAATTGACAATATAGGCTATATAAATTATCCATAGCAAAACCACTGCTTAAAAATAAAGTTGAAAAAAAGTAAGCAATGATATTTTTGTCAAACTTTTCAAAGAATAACTGAAAACTGACATTATTGTGGTATATCGTGATATGTATCGTTATCGTGATATAAAATAATCCATATCGTGATATAAGTTTTTTCCATATCGCCCAGCACTAGCTGCACCACTGGAGTTTACCGGGAACGCAGTAATTACTTTAACATAATGCCCTTTTTATCTCTGACTCTGGTGCTTTTCTAGAGGTCTCAGGGCATGCGGCGGCCAATTAGATTCAATGTTACTTTAATATATTTCTATGTGTTTGAAAATCTTGAGCTAGGTGTGGCCTGGCGCCTAAATGTGGGACCAGCCTTCAGCGCATGTTTGCCAGGAATTTCTGTATGAGCGACATAATGCTTGAACTGACAGTCAGTCGTTCAGTGTGGAGCTGTAAATGTATCTTTACTTTATTTTCAACACTATTTACATTGTGTGATTCTCACTGAAGAAATTAAACTATGAATGAACACATGGGATTATAAAGGAAACATAAAAAGGGAGAAAAAACTCAAAGGGCGCGATCTTACGTTTCTAAACACAGACTGTAGACTTTTGTGCAATCGGGGAGCGCTATGTGAAACCTTCAGCTTTATATCTGATGCTGTAAGTGGTTGGACATACCATGGCGATATTGTGCACAGCGGTGGTCCCTCCCCAAGCTTGAATACTGGAATATTTTCCGCTACTGTGGGTGCGGGTGCACACGTGCTGGTGTTTTGATCACATTTCTGCAGTGTGGAGTTTGCCCCATGCTCTTTAATACTGGTGCTAGAGCGGGACTATCGAGATGGACAGTGTTTAACTCACAGTGGGAGAAATAGTCCATCCTGCGAGCGCTTAATAAGATGTGTGATGCTGCAAGTGATGTTGATGTAAGGAGAAAGTGAATGGAAGCAGTAAGCGCCCATTGTCTACTTTGTTTGTAGCACACCACGCCTCAGCCGACCCCTTTTTTCTCTAAGCGACACCGTCAGGCCACCGGTGAAAGCACTGGCGCACCCTTGTTTGTGCGCAAGGTACCAACTTTGCTTTGAACACTGCTGTTGTTGTGCCAGGCGGAAGATCAGGGCCAAAATATGTTTTATATTTTAAATTCTTCAAAATTGTCGCCAATTATTCTTGGCATTTTCTCAATGAGCTTCATAAGGTCATTTCACCTGAAATGGTCTGTGAAGTGAAAAGCATTTATTGTGACTACATCGTGAAGCTCACTGAGAAAATGTCAAAAATGTGCAAAGCAGTAATCAAAGCAAAAGGCGGCTGTTTTTAATAATTTATTTCACCTTTTTTTTAATTAAAACTATAGTTCCATATGTGTTCATTCATAAATCAATGCCTTCAGTGGGAATGGAGTGTCCGGACCATCCGCTCTTTAAGGAGTTTAATTTACTCCCCTCCGGACGCAGGCTGAGAATGCCCTGGATGTCGGGAACCCATCGGGCCAGGGCCTCTTTTATTCCAGGGGCTGTTGCTAAGATGAATGATCTTATGTCTCTCAGCCAGGAAGCTGCAGCACCTGATGGTGCGTCCACACCAAGCGCCTCCGGCGCCTCCAAAGCGTCAGGTTTACATTTAAAATACATTGAGGACGCGCCTCAAGAGGCCCTGCGGCGCGTGACGCGCCTCCTGAGCGGCGAGTTTTCAAGATTTTCGCGCCTCCAGCGCGGCCGCCCCGCGTCCGAGGCGCGTGACGCTAGAGTTGGGAAATGTTGAACTTTTTGGAGAAATTCGCGAGCGTCGACCAATCAGGAGCTTTCTCCAACAGTGACGTAAGCTGTAGCTGGGCCACCGTCGGTCCAGGGCAGATCCTCTGCCTGCCCGCAGCGCAGATGTAAACAAGTCACGGAGGATTATCGTGTTGTGAACCGGGGCTACAGCAGCTCTGGGACTTTTACAAAGACACACATCAGTGTTTCTTTTACCTAAACACCCAGGATTAAAAGCGGCGACAAGAAAACGTATTTGAGTGGCTGGATCTGCGCTGGGAATGTGTTTGGGTCTTGATGATGCACACAGGATTCCCAAGGCTAATGCTACAGTACAAGCTAAATCTCCAATCGATGTGAAAACGAGAAATATGCACGAATAAAGTATATTAAGCCCCATCTACATAAAGCAACCGTGTAACAATGATCACACATTGAGCCAGGCTTGTTGATTTTTAAGTTTATTGCTCACATTTTATCTACAACGGGCCGTAGTCGATCTGTTTTATAATTATTTCTATGCTAGCCCAAACAGATAGCTCGCACTGACCCCCTTGAAAACAAGTATTATACACTGATTACGTCAATATAGCCCTAAACTACACAGAACAGCCTTTATGATGGTCACACACTGAGATGGGCTTGACGCATTTGTGGTTTATTGCACACACTTTTTTTTTTTTTATCAACAATGAGCTGTACGCGATCGCAAAAAGCTAACCGGCTAACCTAGCTTATAGCCACTTGCCACCAATGTCCCTTCAACCGTATGGGCTGGATATGAGCTAAAATACTGGGGAGATCCTGCGTAGACCATGGGGGAATAGTTAAAGATCCATAGGACATGGCAGGAGCAAAGAGGGAGACTACAGTAGTTAGCCTCCGAACAACTGTAGTTTTCAGGCACGAGCTGTTTCCAAGATGGCTACGAACAGACTCTGAGTTGACGCGCGGCCAGGGCGTCTTGACGCTCTGTGACATTTGTGACAAGCGTCTGACTTCAGTAAGCACAAGCGTCCAACTACGGACTTGAGGCGCGTCTTTGACGCCCAAGAGGCGCTTCGTGTGTCTGATTTTATGCTGCTTGGCTCTCAGTTGTTCAGAGCCGGACTGATAATGGCTGCGACTGTATGATCCTTGTTCTAAATACAATTGTTGTTTACTGTATCGTGTGGACACCTGCTGCATTATGATTTCCTTCGGGACAATAATAAAGTTGAACCTTGAAAAGAGAATCCAGCACATAAAAAAGAGTATTTCCACATTTTTTACGGGTACTGTATTTTATTCAACGGTGGGCATTGATCACAGAGACATGACTGGACAAATATGACAGTAAAAAGACGTATAACTTGAAAAGAAATTGCGCTAGTTTGGCATTTTGAGTAAGGGGTGCTGGATGCAGTTTCCCTCATCAATCTGAACCCTAAATCTAAAATGCACAAAGGGCACATCCTGTATTATTCACTGCCTCTGAGGTTGTTCTAACGGCAATGAAAGATGGCTCAAATGCAGTATTTGATATAAAGTTTAAAGGGGGGTATTATGTAAAATCGACTTTTTCAAGCTTTATATCATGTTATTATGTCATTCCCTCATTAAACACATGCCTGGAGTGTTGCCTTGGCTCATTCACATATTTTGAGTAATCAGTAAAAACTTAGACGGCAGCCATTTTAGGTGTAGCTATGCCTCAGTCCTCCTAGGAACGCCCCCACCTCCTGGAGACGCCTCTGGACCTTTCGTCACCAGCCAAGCCACCAACCACTGCTCCTCAGCTCAGCAGAGCCCCCTCCTTGCACAGTAGTGTTGTTTAGATGCCACAGCAGTGTGCTGAAGGGGGCGTGTCGGAAAGCTTCTTAAAGAGACAGAGGCCTATTTCAAGACGTTCAGTACAGCCATTTTGAGAGAGCAATTTTATTCAAGGCAGTTATTTTAATTGACTGCATATACAGACCAACAGAAGGTTACGTCATCATTGTAGTATGCTATAGACTGGTGCTATGTGATTGAAAAAAGCATAATACCCCCTCTTTAACTATACGATAAACCACAGAAGTGCAGGGATATCACTTTATACCCTTTACGTCTCTTCTGTTCAGCTATTCCAAAATAATGACCTGAGACGATTTACTGCACCTCCATTCATACGTTTGAATGTGACAGAGGGCACGTCTAGATTCATATGCGCACATAAATAATAGATTGTTCTCTCAGGGCTGTTGCTCCATGTTTGTTTCACCAAAAGTCGCATTGTTTCAGACTCAGTGCATCCACCAAACACTGACCTTGAGACGGAGCACGCCTCTGCAGCCAGACTGAGATTACCATCAACACGGGATAGCATCAGTCTCCAAGCTAACCGCGCTATCTCTGTGATCACCAAGATAAACACACGAGAAGCCTTTTGTCTAATGTGTTTTCAGTTTGTAGCATGTTCGAAGAGGTTGTTTTCCTTTTCGAATAGCTGGTATATAGCTCTCTCTAAAGCCAGGTGGGGCCTTTGTGTGGAGTTTGCGTGTTTTCCCTGTGTTCTGCATGGGTTTACTTTTCTCCAGATGCTCCAGATTTCCCTAACAAGTACAACAGGGTTCCTCAATGGGAACTTCTTTTGGTACCTCTCAAAAGAACTGCGCTTTTTCAGTGGTGGCTTTTGGATTTTTGTCATCTGCTCGAGATCTCAACAAATACGAGTGGAGTGACAGAAAACGTAGGGGAGTAAACAGAGGCTAATCCACACAAGCCGCTTGTCCCCACACGCAGAGGCCAGGCTCCTCTCTGTGGACTGTGTAAGACTATTGCGTTTTTGGCTCAACAATGATCTGGACAGGGCCCATTTGACCGGCTTTCCTGCGGCTGAGTGGACAGAGTTATATCAGAGAGAGATTCCACAGCCACCTCTTCAGTCCTGCCTCAGGGAGAAGACTGCACACTATTGTTTATATATTTATTACATACGGTACATTGCCCTGTTAAAGGAATAGGCCACTGTTTTTGCATACTGAGATATGGTCTTACCTTAGCTTAGACGAGTTGATGTGTACCTGTCTGGCCGTTACTTGTGTGCTCAGTCATGCAAAAAGACTGAACATGTTGTTAGCATTTCACCCCTGTTTGGCCCCATAGAGGATAGGAGGAGAGGTTAAATGCTAACAACATCTTAGGTCTTTATGAGTGACTGAGCCCACGCACAAACACCAGACAGGTACGTATCAACTCGTCTAAGCTCAGGTAAGAACATATCTCAGTATGGGAAAAACGGTGGCCTATTCCTTTAACTATTGTCTATTTGCATCAATAGATTGAGAGATTGAATGAACTGAATTGACCTTATTGTTTGTATCCAAATCCACAGCACAAAACCGGTATATTGAAGATCTATGTCATGTAGTCAAGTGTACTGGAGACCTCTGTTGTTAGTGTACGGGATGTTTCATAATTATGTGTGCAAGCTGTTTGACAGGAAATGCTTTGTAGTGGAGGCAACGTGATACCAGCAGGTGATGCTACAAACACTTTTAGATCTTAAAGAGGAGATACTGGGGAAGCAACGTTAACCTGGGTAAATGCACAGATCAGTCTAGCAGAATATGGGCTCTAGTACTGTAATAAAGTGCTGACAAAGACAAATACACTGTGTCCCTTTAAGATACAGTACTTCAATACATCAAAATGTTCTTTCAGCCATTCCTCCAGTAGCTAATACTGTGTGTTTGACTTTACAGAAGCCGCCTTTGTTATGGCCCGCAGCTCGGCAATAAGAGCTGAAGCCTCAGCGTTCATTGGCGGCACAATCATCACCACAAACGGTTTGTTTTTGTGGCCACAAAATCCTCTCTGTTTTCCACAGACTGAGGACAAAATGTCAAAAAACAACCAACTCTGTGCCAAAAAAAAGAATGCACAATCAACCGCCTTGTGACACCATCGCAAGGCAACACACGGCATCACTAAACGCAAAATGAACCACGGCTGAAAATATGGATTGGTCAGAGATGGGGTAAAATGGACATTAGGCTGAATAGAAATTGCAGCTAAAGCACTTCTTAAACTTTTTAGAGCATTTTACGATGTTACAAAGTTCTTTTCTCATCAAAAAGTTGTTTCAAGCCACTGGCACAACTTTGAGTATTCTTTGAATCTTCCCCTGCGGCTGTTCTTCTTTAGAGAGGGGGTATTATGCTTTTTTCAATCACATAGCACCAGTCTATAGCATACTACAATGATAACGTAACCTTCTGTTGGTCTGTATATGCAGTAAATTAAAATAACTGCCTTGAATAAAATTGCTCTCTCAAAATGGCTGTACTGAACGTATTGAAATAGGCCTCTGTCTCTTTAAGAAGCTTTCCGACACGCCCCCTTCAGCACACTGCTGTGGCATCTAAACAACACTACTGTGCGGGGAGGGGGCTCTGCTGAGCTGAGGAGCAGTGGTTGGTGGCTTGGCTGGTGACAAAAGGTCCAGAGGCGTCTCCAGGAGGTGGGGGCGTTCCTAGGAGGACTGAGGCATAGCTACACCTAAAATGGCTGCCGTCTAAGTTTTTACTGATTACTCAAAAATATGTGAATGAGCCAAGGCAACACTCCAGGCATGTGTTTAATGAGGGAATGACATAATAACATGATATAAAGCTTGAAAAAGTCCCCCCCCCCCCCTTTAAAGCGCCTACTGAGGTCCTACGTATCCAGGAAAGGTTCCTCAACTCTTGATCTCTTGCTAAACTTATTCCTTTCATTGCGAAGTGAAAACACTCACAATTAGTGCTGGGTACCGTTAAACAATACCAGTATGGTGTTGGAAAAAGAAAGTTTAGGTACTACTGGTATCGGATTAAAAAAAGTATCAAAACAGTTTTGACAACTTGGCTGTTTCAAGAGTAAAAAAAAGTATAAAAAGTACAATACCCTGTCTTAAATTTGAAATGAGTTCAAAACTGAAACCATATATCCTCAAAGAGCCCTGGACTGCTATATTGTTTGTTCAGCGGTGTTTACTCAGTGGTAGCAAGTCACACAACAGTGAAATCAGACAACTAGCCTAGAATGTTTTTTGTTTGTTAAAGGTGTGGAATACAAGTCAAGTGAAAAATACTGACACTTGCCTGATGTATCTGAAACAAAGTAATTTTGGCCAATGACAAATCAAAACGTGTCCAAACGACTCAAAGTCATTTTGGACATTTCTCTTTGCAGCGCCCATAATAATCCAGCCACTGTCGTTGGGCCAAATTGGCATAACGAGCAGCAATTCCGACGAGTGACACTCATCTCAGCTAAACACTCATCTCCATCAATCCAGTCTGAAGAGGCAGAAGAGGCTGGCTCCAGTTTGAGTCCGGGCTGTCTGTCGGCGCTGGAAGTCGGCCATGTTGGAACCGCTGACGCGACACAGCAGGAGCGAAACTTAGGAAAATGATAACAAAGGGGATTTCCTGCAAATGGTGGATTAAGACATATTTAGGCAGAACAACAGCAGGAAGGAGGAGCAGTTCTTTAGCATTCAGATGTAACAGAAGACTTTGTGAAGGGTTTAAAAGTTCACTGCTAAAGTTCTCACCAGTTTTCACCAAATCTAGCATCTCTGAATGAACGCTTATAGGAACTAGATCAGCGTTTTAATACATCAGGATCATTCGTCTCATTTTGGTGTCCTGTGAGAGCTGAATGAAAGTTGTGAAGCATAAACGTCCCACCTACTACACCACACATACTCATACTTCACCCGTTGGTAAACATCTGAGCAGCTGAGCCCGTTGTTCGAGAAACGACTTTGCACAGTGCGCCTCGTCTCCAGGCTGAGGCAGTGAATCACGAATGTTTAGACGACGGGGCATGTTTATGAATATATCCATGACAAATGCAGAGGTCTGGTCATGCAGTCTGCTCGGATTCTGGGCTGTGTTTACTATCAGGTCTCGTTTGTTTGTCTCTTCGGGCCAAACTAGGAATGAACTAGGTCTAAGCCTGGTGTGCGTGAATGATTGATGGAGGAATATTTCCACTGTGAGGTCAATAAAGGTGTATCCTATCTTAAAGGGGGGTATTATGTAAAATCGACTTTTTCAAGCTTTATATCATGTTATTATGTCATTCCCTCATTAAACACATGCCTGGAGTGTTGCCTTGGCTCATTCACATATTTTTGAGTAATCAGTAAAAACTTAGACGGCAGCCATTTTAGGTGTAGCTATGCCTCAGTCCTCCTAGGAACGCCCCCACCTCCTGGAGACGCCTCTGGACCTTTCGTCACCAGCCAAGCCACCAACCACTGCTCCTCAGCTCAGCAGAGCCCCCTCCCCGCACAGTAGTGTTGTTTAGATGCCACAGCAGTGTGCTGAAGGGGGCGTGTCGGAAAGCTTCTTAAAAGAGACAGAGGCCTATTTCAAGACGTTCAGTACAGCCATTTTGAGAGAGCAATTTTATTCAAGGCAGTTATTTTAATTTACTGCAGAGCAACAGAAGGTTACGTCATCATTGTAGTATGCTATAGACTGGTAGCCTGGCTAACGCCAGACTAAAATCACAAGTGATATTTAGTCTGGGGACCACCAATTCATTTTCTCGTACGAGAGGTGTGGTTTACGTTTGTCCATAGCCGTTTATTGGGCGCTACGAATGCCTCTCATGTATCTGCACGTAGCCATAGCCAATCGTATCATGGTATCAGATGACGTATGACGTACCTGCTGTAAACTTTTGAGCTAAACTATTTAGAACACGTTCTAAAGCTTGATCGAAAGATGGCATCGCGTCTGCTGCTGTCATGTTGGATCCGTAAATATTTTTTCATTTTTTTTATCCCTAAACAAACTACAAGCTTCCGTATGTCAAATATCGCGTCATCGTCTTACCGTCCCTCCTCGTTCTGTGATTGGTGCCCAAATCCATGGAAAAATGTCGGCCATGGTCCCCAGGCTGTTGTGAAGTTCGAAAAGATTCGAGCGCACACAGCAGTCTGGCGTTAGCCAGGCTAATAGACTGGTGCTATGTGATTGAAAAAAGCATAATACCCCCTCTTTAAATTTGCCTTAAGTTATACAAGCATGGTGTCTTTACATACATGTGTTTGTGTGTCCATTAGTAAAATATGAAACATAAAGAAACGACTAAAGAACTTTGCGTTACATTTTGTATTAAATGTGCCTTATAAACCAGGACCAAACTGGGACTTCACCAGGTCTTAGGACAGGACTCTTCCAGGTCTAATAATAATGGCTAACACCTGTATTGCGCTGTACAAGCTTGAGCTGACAAGTTTCTCAAAGCGCCGCACTGTAGTCATTATTCATTCACTCCACACTCGGTAGTGGTAAACTACAACTGCAGCCACAGCCGCCCTGGGGTATAGACTAACGGAGGCGAATCTGCCAATCTCCAACTACCACACTCACTCACACACATTTTTTTTACATAGGTGATGTGGGTGAAGTTTCTTGCCCAAGGACACAATGACAACCTATGCTATTTTATTTCATTTATTGTTATTTATTTTATGCCAATTGAAGCCTTTTCGCTTTGTTGTCGTTTTCATTATTTCTTTTTTGTTTGTGCAGCACTTTGTAAACCCAGGATTTATACAGGCAAGTTGGGTTGGAGCCTGGATCTGCATGACGCCTGGGTTCAAACCGCCAACCTTCATTATAAGACGGCCCCGCTCCACCATCTGAGCCACTGTCACTCCCCGGCCACGTGTCAAAACCAGATCTACAATCAGGTCTCACTCAGGACTAAAACCTAGCCCACGGTTGAAATGTGCTTCAACGCGACGGGACTCGACGGTTCAAACTGATCCTGATGAGGTGAAACTAGGGGGTTGTGAAACAGGAGGCAGTCAAGAGAGAGAAATGGTTCGGGGGCGACAGCGGAGTTCCAAACATCCTGCCCTGCTCCGATGAAACAAATGACTCAGCGTGAAGACAGGTTCAGACAGGGCTAAAAATAACTCCCTCCTCAGCCTCACCTCTGCCGACTGAGGCGAAAATACCGCTATTCATTGACTTCTGCTGAGATTTCACATGCTATAAACACTGAAACGGCAACAAAAGTTAGCTTAGTTGTGTTTACGTGACATCAACATTCAATAGAGGCCATTTTGACTGAAGTGGATGGAAACTCATAACTCTAGGGCAGAACATTGCAGAAGTTTTGTCTTAGTGTACGGTTAATATCTATGCAATTACCGAGCCTATCTCCATGAAACAAAAACAAAACTAATTAAAAAAAACACTAAAAGTACTATAGCTCCAACTTCTAACAAGATCTTTCTCATTTTACAAGCACGCTAACGCTAAGTGTCGGGTCCAGGCTAACATATCACCATGACAACAGCTTGGCCTAGAAAATACCACTACAGCACGAGGAGAGGCAGGCTGTGCAGGAAAGATGAATGAGCAATGAGATATAAATGGAAAAAAAAAACAAGTCATAATCCTTTAGAGCGCTTTAGAGTTCTGGATCGAGGCGACAAAACTACAAAGAAATCTCGGATTAGTTGCACATATTACATATTATCAGTCAAAGGAATGTAAAATACTAGAGTGTAGCCTGCATAATGGACAGTTTCATTTCTCTCTTATTCATTTGGGATTATATATATAGTTTTTGCTGATGTAGCTTGTTGCCAATGTGGACGTACTGTAGGAACCTGCTGTCGACAAACATGGCAGATTTGTCAATATTAACACATGTGTGATATTTGACGATCCATCATTTTAATTCTAAACAACCCTCAACGTTCCAAAGTGTCAAAATATTAACACTGTGGAATTGACACTCGTTTGGCTTTTGTTGCCACGCTGTTGCTATGCTATAACGTCACACACATAACCACATTATTTCCGTGAACCCTACGATTTCTCATTCACTGGATAACACTCCTATAGTGGGACTTTTGTTTTAGTTAGCTCTAAATTTCAGGCTATTTATTTAAGATTAAAATTGTCTTTCAGTTAGAGCAAAAACAGTGATGTCTCTTTAAGAATAGTAAAAATCGTCCTCACTTGACATTATTACATTTAGATTGTTAATTGCATAGGTCAACAGCAAACAGGGCAATGAAACGAGTGAAATCAGTTCAATTAAAAACAGGGCAGATTTTTTTTTTTTTTTTTTGTGCGTTGTTAGCATTTAGCCATCAAACATTGCAAATTATGACCAATCCAGATCCACATTTAGGTGAAATCCACATTTAGGTGAAATCAATGAAAGTAGCTACAGATCATTTGATTGATTGAGATTGTACTTTAGATACTAATTAGCATCTTAAAGTAATAGAAATAAAAGGATTTGATCCTAAAGTATGCGGACAGTTAGCAAGTCCAGGAGACCTTTCAGAGTTCGTTAGCCTGCTCCATGTATTACTCCTATAGCCGTTAGCATTAGCCATCAAACGATTTTTTCAGCTGTTGTCAATCCATCGACCACATTTAGGTCAAAGCCTCGTTATAAATGATTAATGAATGTACAGACCTTACAAATTAGCGTCTGAAAGTGTACTCTGAGCTAAATGCTAACTCAAATTCAGTTAAATGTCTGCTTATTGTGGGTCAGATAAACATCCAACAGCCACTAAAAATCATCTTATAAGATGTTAATGATAAAGAAACCGCAGAAATTATATACAGTAAATGCCATGAAGCCGACATAACATGCCTCACCATACTTTAATATAGAGACTGGCTTCATCATTAATTTGTGTGGAAGAGAACACTCAATACAAACAGGTCTGGGAAGCCATTTCTGTTATTTCTACCCATATTTATTCTAATAAGCTACTCTCAACTATTGTTTTGTAAGTATCAGTATAAAGGACCTTGCTTACCCTGAACCCGGTCTCTGCTTGGTAACTTTCTTTTGCTTTGATCTAGGCTGTGTCTCCAGACAACAGTTCATTTCAAGTCAAACAATCAACAAGTGAGTCAGAACTCTAGACTCTCAAATCCAGATTAGCTTTTCTCAATTCATTCCGACTCGTATCATGAAGCCGTTTGTCCTTGGTGCGTAATCGAGCAACCAAAGCGGTAATTACCGCCACAATGCGACACAATGGCACGACTCGCTGGCTGCCGGTCTATCCTCTGTCACGGTTCTAAGCGCTGAATGTATGGAACTTACGGCTCGTGCCCAGAGGCAGCTCCCCAGAACCGTCAACAATATTTACATTAGACACGCCACTGGAGCTGCAGCGCACACATCCCACTCCCCCGGGGCGTCGGTGGCTCTCTTTTCAAAACGCATATTAATATCTCGAAATAGGTCATCTGGGACTGCCGCGCAGATTGAAATTATAATTAGTATTGACTTGTTTTTAATCATTGTTTTCATACATTTTCTGCCTGTGTGTTAATATTTTGCATACAGTATGAAAACTGTCCCATTGTCCCGCCCTTTTCTTCTTTCTTCTTCTTGTCAAAAACGGTCTATAAGAGAAAATGTACTTATTAAATCAAGAAGTCTGTAATTTTAGACCAAAAAAATGCACAAGCAAAGCAACATTCGGCAGCAGTTGAAGTAGCAGTATTGGAAGCCAGAGTTAATTTTGTTGACTAACTAAATTTGTACATGAAAAGTAGCTGATAACTAATCAAAGCGATCCAAACTAGAGCTGCACAACATATTGCTTAAAGCAGAACTAAGTAACTTGTTTACCTTAATAAATCCTTTTTGTAAACAAACAAGCTTCCGTATATCGACTAGCGCGTCATCGTCTTGCCGTCCCTCTTCGTTCTGTGATTGGTCCACAAATCCATGCGAAGATTTCGGCCATGGTCCCCAGGCTAATGTTTCCCCACAATGTTTCTGAAATTTTCCCAATTTTAATTTTTTAATTTTTCAAAATTTTTCCCACATTTCCAAAAAAAAAATATCCTATTTTTTCATAGTTTTCCCCCATTTCTTTGACATTTTTTCCACTTGTTCCACATTTATAAAAAATACTTTTCCCCACATTTTTTGATATATTTTCCCCTATTTTTTTTACTCCATTTCTCCCATTTCTTTTACAATTTATCCACTTTGTCCACATTAAATGTATTTGTATCTTTTTTTACATTTTTCCCAAATGTTTTCCTTATTTGTCCCCACATTTCTTTTGACATTGGAGTTAAACTCAATATTGTACATTTCTTCCAAACATTTCGATATTATCTCGATATATTGCCCACCTCTAGTTCACAGCACAGCAATTGACCACAGCTCTTGACAGGCTTTACCCTGGTAGCACTGCCTCACGGCTTGGTCTTAATGAAGAGGACAAACTCACTACTAAAAATAGTCTATAAATACAACAAATCGTTTCCAGTGGGCGAGATGAGAAAGGGCGGATTTGGACTCAGACTCAGATGGTCGTTTCTGTCTGTCCCTTAAATCCAGTGACGTAACAGCGGCGGAGACAACACATGGCATTAGTCGCTGATGAGTTTGTCCGAATCCGCCCACACAACAAACACGTTAATCTGCCGTGACCTGACCGCAACCCTCCACAGACAGTGACGCAAAAAACGATACACGATAAGACCGTCTCCATGACTACGCTATCAAATCTGTGGTGGCGTCGGTTACTTTGTGTTGCAGTTTTGGAGACTTTCAGACCTCAAGACCCAACTAACGCTGTCCATGTGAGTTCATAGGAGAGCCAGTAACCATGTGCAAGAAGCCTATGGGTTTAAGCTGCCAGAGTCACGATTTCAAGTCCAATCTTTGCCAATTTTCTGACTATCTCTCACCACTCGTCACCTCTTTTACGCTGAACTGTCCAATAAAATGGACCGAAAAGTCAAAGTGGTGACTTTTAGGGTTAAATTCCATCATTTACATTTTCAAAAATAAAATTCATGTAAAGGCCAGAGCAAAAGTCGTCCAGAACTAAGAGATTTCTAGGCTCTTTCGAGTTTTATCCACAGATCTTCAATGATGTTTAGATCAGGAGACAGCGAAGGCCTGTTGATGTAATCCATTTAACTTCAGCTGATGTTACATTTTCCTTCAAGATAATTAATTTAATCCATTCTTCGTTCTACCTGAAATTGTTCCCTGTGCCACTGGCTGCAGTATAAACCCAAAGGAAGATCGATCCATCCCCAGGATTAACAGTTGGACAGATGTTCACTTCAGCAAATTCTGTGCAGCTTCTTCTCTAAACTGACCTTTGCTCATCCAGGCCAAAATGTTCTAGTGGGATGCAAAGGTTTATACATAACATTTTGACAAGTCTCATGAATCTTAGAGACAAAAAACAGATAGTTAAAGGGGGGTATTATGCTTTTTTCAATCACATAGCACCAGTCTATAGCATACTACAATGATGATGTAACCTTCTGTTGGTCTGTATATGCAGTAAATTAAAATAACTGCCTTGAATAAAATTGCTCTCTCAAAATGGCTGTACTGAACGTCTTGAAATAGGCCTCTGTCTCTTTAAGAAGCTTTCCGACACGCCCCCTTCAGCACACTGCTGTGGCATTTAAACAACAACACTGTGCGGGGAGGGGGCTCTGCTGAGCTGAGGAGCAGTGGTTGGTGGCTTGGCTGGTGACGAAAGGTCCAGAGGCGTCTCCAGGAGGTGGGGGCGTTCCTAGGAGGACAGAGGCATAGCTACACCTAAAATGGCTGCCGTCTAAGTTTTTACTGATTACTCAAAAATATGTGAATGAGCCAAGGCAACACTCCAGGCATTTGTTTAATGAGGGAATGACATAATAACATGATATAAAGCTTGAAAAAGTCGATTTTACATAATACCCCCCTTTAAGATAGAACTTTCTGGCTGAAATGAGCAAGGGTCCAGGGTGCCTAAACCTTCACTGTACATTCAAAGGCATGATAATACAGATGGTATGCAGATGGTATGGTAAAGCCGAGTTATAAAATGTGCTAATTGTTTCAACACTGCATACCCTCCATCAGAAGACCCATTATTTCCAAACATAATGTTTTTGTTGTTGTTTTTTTGCGAATTTCTTAGCTCTTATTTTTGACAAAGCTGGTTAAGGTCGCAGTCTAGTCATGTATCTGCCGATGCGTGGCTTTAAAGGCAGAGCCAGACATTCCTGTCTTGTTCATTCGTCGTGGGAATCCTGATGAGGCTTAATGACTTTCATACTGTTGCCTGAGGCCGGAGCTGTGTGCTACTGTAAACACTGAACTACTGTAAACTCTGCCGCTGAGTTACGACAGGAGGAAATGACTGTACTTTGAAAACTTTGGGGAACTATGCGCTGTGGTATAGGTGTGTGGCTCAAAAGGAAGTGAGGCAAAACCATGTCCTGTTTTTAAATAAGAAAGGTCTATGCTTTAGACATCCAAACTGTGCGTGAAAATACAGCATACAGTTTGGATGTTTGTCACGATACTCAACTCTAAGGTCTTTTTATTTTCATGTCAAATCGATGTCTAGAAGTGATCACTTCATTCATGAGTATTGCTTTTATTATTTACACGTGACGTCCCCCACGTGATTCCCTTGGCATTTAGCACCTGTCACAAAATTACACTGATGAAGACACGCTGGTGTCGAAATGCATTGTCGTTGTTAGACCCATTGTCCATGTTTGAATAAAGGATTTTTCTCTGAACAACTTGACTGCACTTACCAATTTTGCCTTACTTGCAAGTCACACTTCTGTCTAATTTAATTGCCTTTTCCTGGAAGAGTCAACTGGCACCTTTGGGACACGCAGCAGCGCTCACTTTTTTTCCAAAGTCTATGCTTTAATTTGTACTTTCATGTAATCCAGCAACAAGCGTCTATCTTATCTACAGTGTATATGCATTATCCACGCACAATATGGGAAAAAACGGCAACAATTCAATAAAACAGAAATAGTAACCAATCCATCTATCTATCTATCTATCTATCTATCTATCTATCTATCTATCTCTCTATCCTTCTAATGACTTCAACATGTCTACCTGAAATAACTGAATACCAGTAAAAAGGAAGCGAAGAGGCAGGAGCTTAGAGATCTGCATGCAAGGAACAACTTCAATCACCCTTCTAATCAAAAACTCAACACCCCATGCGGTTCCCAAGAAGAAGAATAGGGAGAAGCTCTGAAGAGACTGCATGGATGAACGAAGACGCTGAGGAGACGCTGAGGAGACAGCCGCATATAGAAAAGAACAGAGATGAGCGGAGGAAGCTCTTGAAAAATGCATGCGTCTCCATTTGGCATCGGCGAGATTTCCCCCTGCAGAAAGACGGCGGAGGTGAAGAGCATTAACACAGAGATTGTCGAATAGAGACACTTCAGCTTAACCCAGACGCGCAGACGGGAAGGAGATCGAGGCAAAATCTGACAAAACGCCCCCGAGGTCCGCCGCGTGATGCCATTTAACGGCTGTTACTCCCCACAACCACACAACATGCGGCAGACTTGTTTACAAGTGAGTCATTTGCAGCGTGATGTTAACCACCGGGGCATTAGGTTAAGAGCTCTCCACTGTAGACCTGACATGCAGCAGTAACGAAGAATCACTATCGGTCTACGAGTTACAGTACCAACATGTGCACACTATAGGGCTGCATGAAAAAAAGTTGCCACCTGGATTTAGCCAACTGTTCTGATCTGCTGCAGTTGGTCAGGTGGTCTAGGTTCAGCAACACTATGTGCTCAAAGAATGAGATCAGCTGACGACCTGAACATCCAGGTTATTCCATCAATGGATTTCTTCTTCCCTAATGGCACTGGCATATTCTAAGATGACAATGCCAAGATTCATTGCGCTCACATTGTAAAACAGTGGTTCAGGGAGCATGAGAGATTATGTGCACAAATGGATTGGCCGCTAGAGTCCAGATCTTAACCTCATTGAGAATCTTTAGGATAGCGTTCTCCAACCAGTCGCTCGGGAGTTACCTGTAGTTCTCCAGCCCAAAGGCTCTTCTACATTTCTACACGTGCTTGATGACTCACATTTTAGATGCATTTTCTGTTTGTTCAGAACATGCTTAACACAATCTGCAAACATATGGGTAATTTTCGTTGGAATATCATCTTGGCTACTAATTCTCCAGGGTGAACTCCACCTGAGTCGCATTATACACAAGTGTCTTTCCGGCATAAGTAGCTCTACGTTTTTGTCGCGTAAAAGTCGTTCGCTAGGTTAAAAAAAAGTTGGAGACCCCTGCTTTAGGAAGTGCTGGAGAAGGCTTTGCACATTGGTCACACTCTTCCATCATCAATACAAGCTCTTGGTTAAACATTAACGCAACACTGGATCCACAGGAAATGCGTGCTACAGTCAAAGATAAAGGCGGTCCAACCAAATATTACAGAGTGTGACCATTTAAAGGGGGGTATTATGTAAAATCGACTTTTTCAAGCTTTATATCACGTTATTATGTCATTCCCTCATTAAACACATGCCTGGAGTGTTGCCTTGGCTCATTCACATATTTTTGAGTAATCAGTAAAAACTTAGACGGCAGCCATTTTAGGTGTAGCTATGCCTCAGTCCTCCTAGGAACGCCCCCACCTCCTGGAGACGCCTCTGGACCTTTCGTCACCAGCCAAGCCACCAACCACTGCTCCTCAGCTCAGCAGAGCCCCCTCCCCGCACAGTAGTGTTGTTTAGATGCCACAGCAGTGTGCTGAAGGGGGCGTGTCGGAAAGCTTCTTAAAGAGACAGAGGCCTATTTCAAGACGTTCAGTACAGCCATTTTGAGAGAGCAATTTTATTCACGGCAGTTATTTTAATTTACTGCATATACAGACCAACAGAAGGTTACGTCATCATTGTAGTATGCTATAGACTGGTGCTATGTGATTGAAAAAAGCATAATACCCCCTCTTCAAGAACCACTAGCATCTCAAATGGATTGAAAACAGGACTCAAGACCAAAAAAGATTTTTAACCAAAGTGGAAGTCTTGCTCTGTTTGAGGTTCATAAATAAAAAAGACAATTCCCACTAACAACTCCCACTAACTAAATGGAAACCAGATGGTCCATGATCCAGGTCTAAACTTGGACAAAAAGAATATTCAATAGTTAAACCTCAAGATTATTATTCCGAATTCTAGCCATTTTTACAAAAGTGTCCACATGCAGTCGTCGTCTCGTGAAAGTGTGCGGCCTTTATCGTGCCACAAATCATCCCTCAGTGGCTCCAGTGACCCAGAAGGTTTGGAGAATTCCCAGCAGTGCTCTCTCATGTTTGACAAGTGAATGTGGCGAGGAGCATCTCCGATCTGTCAGAGAAATGAGACCGAAGGAGCAGCCTGACATTTGCTCCGTCATCGCGCCCTCCACATCAGCGTCAGAACAGTCCGATCAAAAGGAGGAGATAATGCGCGGCTTTAGACATGGCAACGTTCAAACGGGGCTTTTAAAGGAGATAATCGGGATCATGTGTCGCAAATCGAACGTCATGGAAGAAATCTGCTTTGTTTGTCGACAACAGAGAGGAGATTTAAAGGTCTTTCAGGGAGTTGAGACTTTGGCATCCATTTATATCAAATTCCATTTAAAAGATTGTCTCATTTTAGTATTGGTTTACAAGAAGCAAAGTCTAAAAATGTGAAAACTGATCAAACGTTCTTTCAAATTGAAGGAAAAAGGTCATGATTGTCACATCACTAGAAGACAGCAGGAAATTGACACTTTTTAAACTGTTGGATGACAACTTTATATATTTATTTCATCGACATTAACTCAAGAAGATCTATATTAATATAAAAGTCCAATATCAAAGTGATCAGCAAGTTCCTGTCATTGTTGTGTGGTGCAGGTGCTCTTTGGTGTTTGGGGACCAAAAACCAAGAAAAACCAAGACTCTCTTGCTTTCACATCACAGATTGCTTTGCCCATTAAGATGAAGGCTTTTTTAGAAGATGTGAATAAGGGATTATGTGTGTGGTTGGTTGTATAAAAAAGGGCGACATTTGCTTTGCTGCAAGAAAATGGAAATTTGGTATTCACATTACTTTGTCCAGTTATGAGCACGATTCTGACAGCTTTTGACCGTTTGAAAGATTGAACAATGATGTTTTGAACCTAATATGACATCATTTGAAAACTACATGTGCAGTTATTGTAAAAAATAAAACTGCATTACCACAGTCACAATACGAACAAAATATAAATGAGAATTGTGTCTCCCACTCTGCAAATCAGGGGTGTACAAACTTTCATCATATTGAACTTTATACAGTGTTGAGGGCCAGACATCGGCGGTCAATGCAAAGAAATTGGGTGCATGTAAGAGAGGTTTTAACTGTGTCCTACACCTTTATTCAGACTTGGAAGATTAATGCAGCTCAGACTCACAGACAAATGTTACTTTATGAGGCTATACAGTAATTCTTAAATTTACCATCTCTGGCTACGTGTGCCAATTCAACAAGAAGCTTGAGGGCCACCAAAAATTGGTCTAAGGGCCGCACTTTGGGTACCATTTAATGACTTTCTTCACAAATATATGCTATAGTCAAAAACCTACTCATTTGTACAACCTTTTACATTATGTGAGAGATCTGCACAACTATCCGACCAGGCAAGCGGCTCAGGGTCATTTGACCCGCCCCAAAGGTTGGTCATATTCAGAGCTGTGACTTTATGGAACAAACTGCCACCAGCTGTTAAACAGGCTGAAACAAAGCTCTCTTTTAAAAGACTATTGAAAAGACATTTTCTGATGGAAGCCTAAGTCTGTTTGTGTGTGTACTGTATGTCTATATCTATATATACCGTATATTTAGATTTCTTTATATGTATGTGTGCATATGTGTATAACTGAGGAGAGGTTTGTATGTGAAGTGTTTTTTCAATTTAACTGCATGATGTGAATATTGTAATTGCTTGAACCGGACCCCAGGAAGAGTAGCTGTCCATTTGGAGACAGCTAAAGGGGATCCAAATAAATAAACAAATAAACCACTGCTCTACATAGAAAGAAAAATATTTTAGTCTATAGAGTTCAGGAAAATCCACTGTTACCATTGAGATCCGCCATGTTTTTGGGAGCTAGCATATATTTTCCACAGACTACCATTAGCTAAAAGCAGTATAAAAAGTGGAGAAGAGTCACTGCTGGTAAATACATTTAACTCATTGTAGTATTTTGATGTGAACAATAAGTATTTTAGCCTTCCAAATCTTCATTAGTTTATTATTGCAGCAAATCACCAAATATTTACAGATTTTTGAATATGTAATATCAGTAGCTCCTTCAACATATTTGACCACTACATGAACTGAACCGAGATCTTGGTCAAACCTTCTGTCAAACCTTGCTCTCCCAGTCGCTCCTGGCCTCTCTATGGGAGCAGTTTGAAGCAGAAACACGTCCAGTATGTTTTGATGGATTATCCCGCCCTGTTGTCATGGTTATCTGGCCATATAGTGGTGGTCACCATGGAGCCTGCATGTGCTCATATCCCAGCATCCTCTGCAAACGATTTTCCATCCCTAAAGCACATCAATGAAGGGCTGAACGATGTTGGGAAAGTGGTCAATTTCCCCCGACATATTCTGTTCATATGCGTTTCAGGACATGTTTGTAGAGGTCAGTACAAAAAGGTTAACAGGTTTCGACGCATATTAAGACCCCATGGAGCTTTACACTGCCTAAATAATTGCAGTTTTGATAATCCCGACCATTCAAATTGCGATCTTCCAGTCGTAATAGCGTTACCGAGAGCAATCTAGATATAATTTTCATTTCTAAATCCCTGGCTACTGCTTTCATCTCTCAGGCTGCCTATATTCCCGCTCTGTTCCTTTGCCTCGCTGTTTCTACCATCCCCCCCCTGTTTTTTTCCCTCCCCTCCCTGCCTCTCCTCTCGCCCTTCCAGCGCTAGACTGTCTTTATCATTCTCTCCCATCTCCGTCTCCTGTGTTTCGAGTCAGGTTTAACGATGTTGCCTTGCGGAGAATGTAAAGCGGCTGTAATACTTGGTTTGCACACGTGTTGATTTCAACTGTGAATGTAAAAGAATGGGCAGCGGTTCTCGACTTTGGTCATTTATGCTTCATGAATGCGCTGTGGTAAGGTGCTTTTGAGTTTAGACATGGTTTACACCTAGTTTAGAGGTCATTTAGTGCCTCTTAGGTGTAATTTAGACCCTTTTAGACACTGTTTAGTCCGATTTCATGATAATCTAGACTTGGACTATGTGCGTGAAGAGCAGACACCAATATTACTGTTTCCAAATAGTAATTCCTGCTAAAATGTTGCACTTTATCATATATTTGTGAGAGATTGGTTTCACAAACTTGCCATTTATTTAAAACGTTTTTCAACTCGCAACAATTACACCTGTGACTGAATAATGCCACTTTATTTTAAAGATTAAGTGGAAAAAATGAATAGATGGGTAGTTGTTTTGCATAGCATTGTAATAGCATGGAAAGAAAAAAGAGAAAGAAAGAAAGAACGATAGATAGAAAGGAAGGAAGGAAGGATGGATGGAAGGAAAAGAAAGGAAGGAAGAAAGAAGGATGGAAGGAAAAGAAAGAAAGGAAGGTAGGTAAGAAGAAAGGAAGAAAGGAATAAAGGAAGGAAGGAAAAGAAAGAAAGGAAGGAAGAAAGAAAGAAAGAAAGGATGGAAAATAAAGAAAGGAAGGGAAAAAAGAAAGGAAGAAAGGGAAGGAAATGAAAGAAGTTGTGATTATATGGAAACAGGTCGAACGATAGAAAGGAAGGAACGATAGAAAGGAAGGAAGAACAGAAGGATGGAAGGAAAAGAAAGAAAGGAATAAAGGAAGGAAGGAAGAAGGAAGAAAAGAAGGAAGGAAGGAAGGAATAAAGGAAGGAAGGAAGGAATAAAGGAAGGAAGGAAGGAAGGAAGAAAGGAAGGAAGGAAGGAAGAAAGGAAGGAAGGAAGAAAGGAATAAAGGAAGGAAGGAAGAAGGAAGAAAGGAAGGAAGAAAGGAATAAAGGAAGGAAGGAAGAAGGAAGAAAGGAAGGAAGGAAGGAAGGAAGGAAGGAGGAAGGAAGGAAGGAAGGAAGGAAGGAAGAAAGGAAGGAAGGAAGGAAGAAAGGAAGGAAGGAAGGAAGGAAGAAAGGAAGGAAGGAAGGAAGAAAGGAAGGAAGGAAGGAAGAAAGGAAGGAAGGAAGAAAGGAAGGAAGGAAGGAGGAAGAAAGGAAGGAAGGAAGGAATAAAGGAAGGAAGGAAGAAGGAAGGAAGAAAGGAAGGAAGGAATAAAGGAAGGAAGGAAGAAGGAAGGAAGAAAGGAAGGAAGGAAGAAAGGAAGGAAGGAAGGAGGAAGAAAGGAAGGAAGGAAGGAATAAAGGAAGGAAGGAAGAAGGAAGAAAGGAAGGAAGGAAGAAAGGAAGGAAGGAAGGAAGAAAGGAAGGAAGGAAGGAAGGAAGAAAGGAAGGAAGGAAGAAAGGAATAAAGGAAGGAAGAAAGGAAGGAAAAGAAAGAAGTTGTGATTATATGGAAACAGGTCTTATTTATTTCATGCTAATATAGATAAAGCTTTTCAGGATATTTTTTTTTAATAATTTGGAAACAAAGCTGTAAAATGCATTCTTTCTTGTTATTCCTAAACTACCATGCTATTACTGTGCTGTGAAGTAAAACTACATTCACCTTTTGCGCTGACAGAGGAGCTTTTAAACCAGTTTTGTTTCACGATAGGCCGAGTACTAAAAGATATATCAACAATAGTCGAAACACAAAGTACGCCCTCTAACGCGTGTGACTGTGCGTTCTTCAAGGCTGCAGACTGTCAGACTCTCCGCCCAGACACCAGCTGACCCTGTGTTCGCTGACTTTGATGTTTCTGTCGGGGTCGGTGAGGTGAAACACTGCAAATCGAACAAGTTTTATTACCACGAACGCAGCACTGAATGAGCTCCCAGTCTGTTCAGTCCAACAGTAATCTCTTTCACAGTCTTTGTTTGCCAAGGCTATTGTTTCTTCCTGGGCTATTGTGTCTGGACAAGGTGCGACTGGAAGATTAATTACAATTAAATGGAAATCACAGCTTGAATAAGCAAATCTCAGAGGCTGCAGTTGTTTAGGAGATATTCTGTTCTCTGCAAATGAAAAAGATATCTCCTCTCGACAGGGATTTATTGCACAGCATTTAAAGGTCCTATATCATGCAAAATCGACTTTTTGGAGCTTTTAACCATGTTGTTATGCTATTTCCTTATCAAAAACACCCCCAGAGCGGTTTTTGGCTTCATTCACGCAGTTCTAAGTGATACTCCTGAATCCTGCTCTCTGAGCAGCTGCTCCGCCCTTTCCTAGTAAACGACTGAGTTGTGATACTCGTGACGTATTTTTCATTATTTCTGTTGTATGAAAAAAATTAAAAATTTAAAAATTTAAAAAAAGGAACTCTCCGACGCGTCTGTGCTGTCCCGGGAGAGTAAACAAACGCACCCCCGGAGGATCCGAACAGAAGTCATGTTTGTGAAGACTGAGCTCTTTCTAACCTACTCTGGACACGCCTGTTCTTTTTTCTTACCCAACGATAATGTCACGGATGCGCCTTTGGCTACGAGAGGAACAGGACTATTCAACCTTCCTAAAGAAGAGTGCACTCGCCAGAAGTTGGAATTTCTTTCTGGGATTCAGTGACTATATCAACCAACCTGATGGATGCTTGGTGAACCTTGGCCAGAATCAAAGTGGATTAACTTTTATAACCAACACGATCCCATAACGTAAACACCCGATGATGGGGAGGCCAGACTGAGCGGTGAGTCAATCAAAATGCGTGTTAGCATGTGTGTTAGCATGTGTGTTAGCGTGTGTGTTAGCCATTTATGAAACTGTGTTGCACATGTCAACTCCTTATAACTGCATTATGTGAAGTAACTTCACTTTTTGCAGCGATATTTATATTTATAATACTGCAAATGTGGAATGAGCGGAGAGAGGGGCGGAGTTAACTGAATCGAAGCGTCTTGTCTTCCGGGTTTGGAAAATACCCCCCAAAAATACTTATATTTCTCTCAAAAATGAGTACTCCATAGTGATAGAGGTACAATATATCATATAAATGCCTATACTTTACTTTGGAATGGCTAAAATAGCATGATACAGGTCCTTTAAGACTTAGACAGATTACACACAAGCTTAGCAGTTTTTTTTTTTTTCATTTTCTATCAAACGTTTTACAAATGTTAAATAACTCTTTCCAAAATTGACTTCTCAGCCTCTCCATCTCTTCCTCTTCGTCTAGCCTTAAGAAGAAATACTTTCCTTTAACAAATCCATTTGCCAATACCTAAAAATGGGGTCTGAGGGTCAAACTTGGTTATTTTCAGGGGTTTGATTGTCCAACAGGTGAATGCAGAGATTTGTAAATGACCATAAAAGGATAAAAGACACCTTCAAATACTTTCCGTTATCCAAAAACTTAAAGGTCTTCACAAAAATAACAACATTAGCAGCTGAAGTCATTGGTCTACTCACTTACAACCTCTCTCAGCCACATCTAAGGCCATAGCTACATTGCACCGCTGTTTCACATTATAATCCTCTGGTTGAAGATGCATCAGAGTAAGGTGCAAAAACAGTTTCCTTCTTATCTACACGCTGAACAATCTGTAAATCACGCCCCTCTTTTGAGACTAGTATATTAAATCGATGGGATTTAATATGTTTTGTATTAAACAAAAGTATTTGCTGTAGACGGTACAGTAGAAAATACAAATCCGTTCCAATAGGTGTTATGAAAAATAATTTGCAGCTTTGCAGTGGGACATTATGTCAACTTCAACATAATTTACTTTGAAGTTAAATCAAACTAGCCTTTCTAGCCATATAGGACAGTCATTTAAGAGATGTTCAGCTTAAATGTCTTTGCATATTAAACCTCTAAAAGCAAATTCGTTGTTATCTGGACAATGGCAATAAACCACTAAATCAGAACATGAAAAAAATCATTTGAATTTTGTCCCGCCAATGACAAAGGTTTGGACACCTCAGGCCAGGATCCCAGTCTGTTCATTCAAGAATCTATTTAATACACCTCACCATAGTGTTATATTCGCTGCTTACGCTGAATTAGCTTTGAAATTGACTTAAATATGCCCTCAATCCGTACAGTCCGACACTAATCCCGCGCAGACTCCATTGTTTCGGTCTGTGCTGCCGTATTCCCCGGAGGAGGCAGTAGATGAACCTGGCTGTAGCCGCTCACAAGGGACTCGTCATAAAACACCGCTCATCCCGGAGCCGGTGCTGGTGCTGCTGGTGGCCAAGCTAAAAGCTGCTTAGTGGGACAAGACTCGGGCTGAATCCTTTAAAGCTGCACTAATCAGAGCTGTTAGCAGAAGCACCGTCAATCATATCACCGCGGATTACAGCCGGGCATCTCAAGCCACGGGGAAAGTAGGTGAAGATGCTAATGCTACAAGGCTAACAGGTTGCTATGGGAGATTTGTTTGAACACATATTTTGTAGAGCCTGATTGTTTTATGTTTGGGATTATGCATTTCAGGCATCTGGGAGGTTGGCTATTTCTGACATTTTGTTATGAGATTTGAACCCAAAGCGTTTCAGCTAAATCAGCATTTATGGTTCCAACGTTTAAGCATCCGTGAGCTACTCAAGAGCTAGCTTACTCAAGTAAAGCATCCATAGGGCTAGTCATACTTTGAGGATACTTGAGACACATGGGTGGTGATTTGACGTTCATGACCAACCGGCTCTTTTGAACGGCTCTTTACGGTGAACGGTTTGAACCGGATCTCAGTTGTGAAAAGAGTCAGATCTTTTCAGTCATTTTCACCCAGAACACTCCCTTTGAAACACAAGAATCAGCCCAACAACGGAGCAGGCAACACAACAAGTGAAAGCATTTTGCATTAAAGCGAAAGCTAAATGCCACAAATCCCATCCCTACACATGGGACTAAGGTGGAGTACTACCAGGACAGTGAGTGGCCAACAGTGATGCCGGTAACTGTAATATGACCACTTTTTTTCAGTAACAAGTAATTTAACGCATTACTGTTTTCTAACTAGTAATCAGGTTAAAGTTACTTATCCAAGTTAATGATATATTTGCTTCTTTTTGCGTCTTGGGGAGTGACGTATGCAACAAGTCACGTTTTCAGCATGAGGACAACTCACAGGTAAACACATACTAAGAACCCACAATACAAAGATAAACAGCAAAGAAGGAGAAGGAGAGAGGAAATACGGTCACTACTTTGAGTTTATGTCAGCATAGTAGATGTTACTGTTAAAATGCACTTCCAATAAAGTGAGTATTGCAAAACCGGCGGTCATCTGAATGTTGAGAAAGTAGCAGTCGGCAGCTGCTGAATGTAACTGATAAAGTAACTTGTAATCTAACTTAGTTACTTTTCAAATCAAGCAATCAGAAATCAGTAACAATACAAAATCTTTAGTTTTTTTCTTAATAATAAGCTTTATTTATCCCAAAGTTTGCAGTTTGTCATCATGCCAATCTAGAAATATACAGAATGTCTTATTTGAATAAGGTATGCCTGTAAACAACATGGTTAATTCAATAACAGTAGGCTAAAGAAGTGCGTTACACAAAAGTCTTTGATAGAATTCACAGCATTATGGTATGTATTAGGTTAATCCCAAAAGTTAACATTGCTAATGCAGTGTTTTTTTCATTATTCTATGATGCACTTCTCTTTGGTGGCTGTCATTATTGAAATTATGTCAAAATTCCAGGACATTTTTTATACTTTGAGGTTGAAAAAGTCCCAGTTTCCTCCATGACCTAATCGCAATTAGAGGGTCACAATGGCTGCTGCTAAATGTACAAATTCGTCTGATGTAAACAAAATATTAGTGTCGCAGTCTTCTCTCAAACGATAACGCTCATGAACATGTGCACTGTGAACTGAATCTTGCTTTTAAAATATAATTCACAAACAAAATCCTGACCACAATAGCCTCGAGATTTGCCATGAGACAGTTTTCCGAAATCATTCTCATCCTTAAGCCTGTGACGTCGCCGTAGTAACAGGTGTGCTCTTCCACAGTCTGACTACAACCACATTTACATCTCACTAGACAAAGAGCAGAGAAGCTGTTGCAAGTCGGAGCATGCGTCCTGGAGCTGTGTGCAGCCATGACAGCAGGCGTTTCCTGTGGATGCTACAAGCCACGCTAAAAGCACGGAGCGCCGGCTAAAAGAAAGAACGAGACAGACGGAGAACAAAAGAGCCACAGAGACGGGGCTGAAAACAGAGCTGCTGGTGCCGAATTTAGTCTGGGTTAAATCGTGGTTCAACCAGAGCTCAGGTCTTCGTTTATGGATGGTTCAGTTCTGGGTTAGGTCTGGTTTTTGCCGTCAGAACACAAAACAACCTGTTACCACACTTACATCTACTGTATATTTTGGTAAATCCATCATCTCACACGCCTTGTACATACATTTTTGTATATTCAGAGGTTATCTGTTTCTATATAGCTATATGTTGTGTATTATAACTTAGCATTTCTATTTGATCACCTTAATGTAATATAGTTATGTGTATATGTACATTTATAGTTGTATTATTCATTATTGCTCAGTTACATTTCATGTTGCACCATTGAACTGAAGAAAAGTCCTAGTTTGTAAAGTGAGGGTATGTGATTACTGCTGGTCCTGGTTCAAGTTTAGGTTAAGTTTTCGGTTAAGCTTACACCTGTTTTAAACCTGGTTTGACTGCGTTAGTTCCAAGTCTGTTCCAAGTCATTTCGCCATGGCTTCCTTCCTTCTCTAGGTGAATGAATTATGAAATCAGGTCTAAACCAGGACCTGCCCTTCACTCACAGTAAAAAACAGTTAAAAAAGACATACTCTGAAACCCACCCCGGCACGAGGAACTCCGCCATTGTTCCACCGACTGCAAAAGCCCCACAACTGCGGCACTGTCATCTCCTCGGTCCTAACTTGGCACGCTATATTTGATCCATCAATGCCCTCTGCTCATCCCAGGAGCGCACTTTCTGCACAGCTAGCTCTCACATTAGCATGCAGCCCCATCCCCCTTGCAAGGGCACCCATACTCTCTCCAGCAGCATCGTACACACAGTCACAGCCTCATATGCCGCAATACTGTCGGCTCTTCTGCTGCAAATGGCCAGCACTGAACAAATGTGGGGAAATGTCTGATTGCCATTATTGGAATTGTTTGTAGCTCATGGTTTAGCACACGCTGTGCTTTTGGACACATCCATGGGCATTGACATTTAAGAGAAGACTGGAATATGAACTGCTAAACAAATACAAGAATGACATGCAAATCAGAACATCTTTGTAGAGGTTGCAACTACAGATGGATTTAGTTTAGCATCTACCTAAATATTGGCTTTGTTGGTTTGCTATTGCACTCATAAAACCTGCCATTTCGCTTTTTGAATGTGGTTATTTCACAGCCCTATGTTTTCATATTGCTGACAAAATGACAAGAAAGCGTGCGACAGGCTACTTTGCACATACCTGACTTTGAATTCGGGCAGCTGAGGTTGCGCCCCCGGCTCCGCACAGTAAATCGGCGGGAAGTAGAAACGGTGCGACTGTAGGTTAATATCCATGGTGTCCGCGCAGAGGGGGGCAGAAGGCGGCTGGCTCAGGTGCGTCTCTCCTCACTGTACTGCTTCTTTTGTCTCTGGAACTCGCCACTGTCTGTCGCTAACACTCGACTTTCATCCCAAGCTTCCCGGCACAATCGCGTCCTTTAGCTACGGCCAAGAAGACATCCCCTTCCTCTTGGTCTCCTCCATGCAGTTTACCTTCGATCACCTCTGCCGTCTGCCACTAAAACAGGCACACTAACCTATTTCCCCACTGGCGGCCACTGTGCACTCAGCAGCGGTGCCGGAACAAAGATGAGTCCGGCGAATTTGGCAAGAAAAAAAACGGATCTGGAAAATGATAATCCCAATTCTGGTCAGCAGTGCAGGTTAAGGTGAGCCTTAAGAGAAAAGATTTGGAAGGAAAGACAAAACAGGAGGTCTAGTCCACAGCAAAGCACTCAGACTGAATGAGAAATTATGTTCCTTTTGCTTTTTTTTACACTTCACAGACGGAGGAGTGGAGGAGAGAGAGATGGAGAGAGACCCCGGTGCTTTGAGGCGTTGCCCTGCTGCCTAAAGTCTATGTGTCTCATTGGATTACCCCTCCCTCCTCTCTTTCTCTCTCTCTCTCTCTCTCTCTCTCCCCCCCAGCTGTGGCCCCTCCTCCCCGTCCTCTCCCCTCCCCGGACTCCGCGCTGCGCGATTGGCCGAGGCCGGTGGATGCGCAGGGCTACGGCGGAAAACGGGGAGGAGCAGCAGCATTTTAATTCATCTGATGGCCCCTGTCTTTCGCTCGTATGATTAAATGTGGCGTGCTTTGGCCCTGGGTGGAGCCACGGACGCAACACATTTCGGGTGTGCACGCGCCCTCACGTGCACGCGCGCACAGTGACCTCATAGCAAAGGGGGCTGCGTGGGAGATGAGGACACAGGTGGAGAGGGTGAACAAAGAAAGACCCACAGTAAGACATTACCAATAGGCATTACACATGTCAAGATGAGAGTGAATGAAAGTCCAGCATTTCAGTGTAGATCCGCGATATAATTGCAACAGTATTGAAACGATTCAGATGGTTGCAAGCAGAAAGTTAATATTCATTGCCGGACCAAAACAAAAAGTCGACACTCGGATTTAACAAACTGTTATGATCTGGGGTTGCTGTGGTTGGTCAATTCTATATGTCAAGATTCAAGATTAACCAGTTTTATGATTACCATGTTTTTAAGGAGCATTGTGTTTGATATTGTGTCATGAACATGCCTTGCCTATAAAACGATGCGGTTACAGTAGGTTAACTGTAAGAATTTTAGATGCCAAGGTTCAGCGCTGAAATCTGTCGTGCAACATACATAAAACCTAGCCTAGATTAGATTGTAGCCTAACAATAATATATAATAAAATAGTAATATAATTATTATAACTATAGTAATCATAAATTAGTAAGTTTACCATTGATTTCTTTTGTATTATTCAATGTATTTTTTTAATGCGTCTTTTTTAATGCGTTAGAGCAGTGGTTCCCAAAGTGGGGTCCGGGGCCCTCTGGGGGCCTCAGAAGACCTACAGGGGGCCCCCAAAGCTTGTCTACAAAACAAGTACATGGAAAAAAAAAAAAAATGTGCAAAGGAAAAGTACATTTCTTTGCTACATTATACTACTTTAAACCAGTATTTAGCCTACAATCATGGCTAAATGTTGGTTTGTATATAATTTTTTCTGCAAAATAATACAAATTCCTCAGAATATAGTAAATATATTATTATGGGGGCCCCCCGAGAGATTTTCGGATCGATAAGGGGTCCTCAGCGTCCCAGACTTTGGGAATGGCTGCGTTAGAGTCTTGAAGCCTTTTTTATATTTAGAAACAGTGAATGTTTACAAGTTAAAGTATTAAAAAAGCATTTTTAAAACAAAAAAACAAAAATCTCAGTTGTTATCAGGCCGATATTTTCTCTCACAATAATCGTTACTCAAATTTGAAACTGTGACATCCGTAAGTGTGCCATGAGAAATCATCAGGCGCGCCTAAGAAGATTATCCAATTTCACCTGATTGTGTGTCATATGTGTCTTCAATTTCTGCAAGATCAGCTTTGTGTTCAACTAAACAGGTCCAGGTTTCGCACAAAGTAAGAGTAAATTGAGACTAGACTTTCAATTTCAAGTTATTTTCAGTCTTCTCTCAAATCTAATTGTAATCTCAATACTCAAGACTCTTGTTGTTTGTCACATCCTTCCTTTGTTCATTGACATTTTTCCAGAGCATTATCATTTGTGACCACAGTGAAATATCAACTGTCAAACCGATAAGAGAATCACATGCATTTCAGAACCTGTTTGTAGAGAGAAAAACTTTTGATTGTTACTGTTAAAATTGCAATTCTGCGACTCGAGCGCCTGAATTATTTACTATCAGTGTTCGCAATACTATAGACTCATCACAACATTCACAAACTGCCATTGGGTTTCTCTTGATATAGTTCCAGCCTATTCATCCACACGCTTTTGGACTACAACACCATATACCACCGTAAGTCGCCAGGCCCATAGAATTAATCTTCCGGGCTACATCCCAGCGGCTTGTGATAATAAATAAATCCCTTTCATATTTAGTTTACTGTAGGCGCTGACATCAAGGGAAAAATCCCATGTACAAATGGACTGGCCTCTTTCTAGTACACGGCTCCACTCTGCCCACATCTGTGCCACTGTGTCTGCCAGCAGGCTGTTTCATTGATTGGGCTGGCCGTGTAGTGGACAGCTTACACGGTTCATTTAGAGCACGCTGCTGCGGCAACGGTCCATTCCTAGTCTACGCTTTAGTGGATGTTAACCTGTATATTTGTACTGTCACGATGGCTCAGGTCACATTACATCCATTTCATTTCTTCTAGTAAAGAAATGAGGCACACAATTTAATGCAATGGAAGAGACAAAGCTTAAGGATAAGTGGTATAACATCTACTCAATCTACAAAATCTGCAATTTTTTTTAGATATGTTGTACTACCAACAAAATAGTAAACTTTTATTGTGGCATATTATGGTATATATAATAGCTGCTAATCCTGTAATCTAGACCCGGGGTTCCCAAACTTTCATTGGATGTGACACCAAACATTGCCACACACAAAAATCTGTGACACAGTAAAAAGTTATTGCCTCTTGTACAACATTAGGGCAGTAAAATATTTAAAGTTAAGTTAATAACTTATTAACTTATTTAAACATATTATTTTGATATTTTACTGTATTTCACTAATAATGTGCGTTTTCACACTAAATATTCTGCAAAGAACAGTGACATATTTCTTTTTATTTAACCTTGAAATCATCTGGGGACTCTCTCCCAGGATCTGGCAATTCCCCGGTGGGATCCCGACCTCTACCTCGGGAACCTCTGGTTTAAACCATAGACATATTATTAATAGACCGTTAATACTCACTCCTCCCCGTTAACCATAATAACCACGTTCGAGGGGGAATTCATGGCGGATTTACAGGCTCCTCCTCCCCAGCTCTGACGAAGCATGTTCCTAATAAGGGCATAAGGGCGGGATCTTCACTGTAGACTCAGCCCTTGTGTGACGTGTAGCTCGCGCAGCTCCAATGCTAACAGTCCGACCCTCATTAAGTAGGAGATTTCTAAAATTTATCCTACCATAACCAGCCCGGTGCCTCTGATTGTGTCTAACCCAGCGTAATCACAGGAGGAATATCTAGCTCTAGACAGTTCCAAAAAATTAGGCACCGGGCATTAAAGTTGTTTTAACGTGTCTAAAGTGCAATGGATTCCAATGGGGGTCTAGCGGCTATATGGCGGTACTACAGCAATGGCGGAGCAATGGCGGCCTCCAGTGTTGTCGACGCAAAGCAGAGCAGCCAGCGGCCATTGGTTTAAACCAGCTGGATGAGTTTATAATCCACATTGTGACCTGACTCTTGCTACACTAAACACAATAAAGGGTATGTACATTGGTATGTACAGAACCAAATTGCGGGGTAAGTCCTCTCAATTTTGGTGCTGTTGCCGAATGCTAACTGCCATGTTGTTGCTATGTTTATGTTATGACACCCCACACATAAATTCTATAAAAAATATAAAATTTGAGTTCCAATTTCGCACCAATTTAGATTAGTAAACATCTGAAAAGTTGCTTACAATGGCTTTTATAACCACCATCAGCGAACAACAATCACACTAATCCATAGAAGGCGGGAGAAGTGTCTTGCCTAAGGACACAAGTACAGCATTCATGCATTACAGATAACAGGAATCAAACCACCACATCACAAAAGTGAGTGAGCCAGAATGATAAATGCAACTTGATTCTTTTTTTCAATGAAATCAACACTTTGGCTGGTTCACCCCAAGGAGCTGTCCTCGCCCCGCTGTTGTTTTGGTGAAAATAAACAAACTCTCCAACACCAATACTAATAACAATAATAACACTAATAACAATTTGCAAAACTTATATCTTATATCCAGACACATTACGTTTATTGCCAAATTGTGCGTTCTTTGTTGTATATTTGAAATGCCAGCTGCATTTCACTCAGACTGTCTTACGTCCCAGTCAAACTTTATCTCTTCCAGTACTTACGCTCCATTATTCATTCAACCATTGATGTATTGGAAGAGAGTACACTCTTGTTAAACACAGAGTGGGTCTCAGACGTAAAGCTAAAAATAGCTTCATGAAAAATGCAGCAGAACGGCAGAGTAGTGGTCACTGGCGCACAGCTGTATAAAGAAGAGTATTAGTCACAAAGCACATGCAAGAAAAGGGAGATTGGGGTAGACACGATAACTGGAAAGTCAATTTACAAGTTTAAGTAAATATGTGGACATAGTGGCCTTCAGTCGGGGACACAGCGGGACAATGCCAGAGCGGCACTGTGAGTTCATGAGGAAGTGTGAAGGCGAGAGGACAGGCCGGAACGAGATCAGAGGGAGAGCTGAGACGGGCCAAACTCTTGAAACGACATAAGGTGAGCACAAAATGACTGCAGTTTAGGATAGTTAAAGCCAATCATGCAGTCTCTTCAGTGCGGAGTCTATAGGCCAGGTCCAGCTAACTGAAGAAAAGCTTCATTCATCAGCCTGTCAGGAAGCTGAACTCTCTCGCTTCCCTGCCCTCTCTCCCCTCACCTCCTATTGTACCCTGTCATATGAATGCGACTAACGTGGGCAATGAAGTGTCTCACTGTCATCATTAAAATAAATTCTAGTGCATACAGAAAGCTGATGCCTCACCGTCACGAATGTCAAATTTTACTACATACTCGCGAACGTCCTATGTGCACAGGTCAGAGATGACAAAGCAGTATGTCCCGTCATCGGTTTGTGTTCACTTTCATGGCACTGACAGTGGCTGATAAGAGCTCCAGGCTAGAAAAGAAGATCGAATTAAACGCTTGTAGATTTTCTGTTTGGAGGATTCTTTCAAAAACAGTGTCTCTCCTACAGAGTTGAATTGGACTTTCAATTTGAATTTGAATCCTTTGGGGAAATGGTTGAGAAATTTACTTCCTGAGCTTTGTTATGGTTTCATGAGTTATTTCCCTTTATTATGTTATTTCCTCATGAAAACATTCCTGGAAGTATGTCTAATCCCATTCATTCTTCTCTTTCAAATAATATTGCATATTTCGTCTCTATTGACACCTTCTCATGTTGCTTTGGTTTACCCTTGGTTTCGTTGGGAATGGTCCAGAACATGTACTCATATTGATAATTGGATTCATATGAACAATTTTCCATACTTAAAAATATCATAGCTTCAGTATTTGGTGTAGAACCTACAGTCAAATTAATTGTTTACTATTTCACCTAAATAAATGGAAGCCTTACGGGTCCAGAACCAGAGTCAAAGGTTCACACCGGCGTCATAAATAATAATGTAGTTTCCCACTGAGTGCATTATGGCACTTTTCTAGACACTCAGAGCTGCTTTACAATTTGCTGCATTATTCATTTCACTCCTGAAGCTATTTCGAGCCCCAGAGGTCCCGGGGCAAACATCGCATTATACAACAAACAAGATGGTGAAGTGTCTTGCCCAAGGACACAGCTACAGCATTCAATGACGGTAGCGGGAACTGAACTGCATGGTGGGACTGCACAATTTTGGAAATCTATCTAATTGAATTGCGAGATGTTTTGCAAAAGATTTTACTGTATCAATTTATGTAACTCATTAACTGCAGGCATTCAATTTGCAATTTCAATTTAAAAACAGAAATACGAACTGATAAACTAGTGTGAGACTCCATCCCAGGGTTCTCCAATGTTCTCTGCGCTCTTCCTATACCTCTTCATGAGTCAAATGTGTTGTACTTCACTGTATAGAAGAATTAACATCATACTAAATTATTTTACATGTTCATCTAAATGCTGTAAGGTACCAGTATTGTAATCCAAGTACCATTTAAATAAACAGGTCAACAGAAAACTACAAACAAGTTAGGCTGCTACATTAGAAGTACATTCAGTCTGAACAACATATAAGTTAAAGGGGGAGTATTATGTAAAATCAACTTTTTCAAGCTTTATATCATGTTATTATGTCATTCCCTCATTAAACACATGCCTGGAGTGTTGCCTTAGACGGCAGCCATTTTAGGTGTAGCTATGCCTCAGTCCTCCTAGGAACGCCCCCACCTCCTGGAGACGCCTCTGGACCTTTCGTCACCAGCCAAGCCACCAACCACTGCTCCTCAGCTCAGCAGAGCCCCCTCCCCGCACAGTAGTGTTGTTTAGATGCCACAGCAGTGTGCTGAAGGGGGCGTGTCGGAAAGCTTCTTAAAGAGACAGAGGCCTATTTCAAGACGTTCAGTACAGCCATTTTGAGAGAGCAATTTTATTCAAGGCAGTTATTTTTATTTACTGCATATACAGACCAACAGAAGGTTACGTCATCATTGTAGTATGCTATAGACTGGTGCTATGTGACTGAAAAAAGCATAATACCCCCTCTTTAAAGGTAAAAGGAGATGTTTTTCGTTCAAAATAGACGTTAAAACTGAGCTGTCGGCGTGTTATTATTTGCTTCCTAATCCTCTGTCTGACTCCGGAGCTGAAACAAATGAATGTGTCAGCAGCCAAATCAGGTTTTACAGCTTTCACGTCTTATTCTGCGTGAGATAATCCAATCTGACTTCATTCGCCCCCGCCATCCACCTGTGAGGACCGCTGCCAGTGGTGTGAAAAATGCTAAATATCAAGGGGATGATTCAAGTGTTTTCAGCTTAACATTTGTTTTTAATGCGTTATAAGTTCGTACGAAGGCTGTCAGCGCTGAAACATCACCTCATGACATCAGCAGGTGGTGGGGTAAGTGCATAAAGCAAAACTGGCTGTTCTTTACACCATGTTACAACGTTGTTCTCGTTTCCTCAACACCTCTCCAGCCGCAGCTATTCAAAACATCTTAACAACTTCCATGTTTTTTTGCTACAAATCCACTTACTTTCCTCACAATCTTTCCCGTAAACTTCGATAAGGAGCGAGCTTTCCGAAATGATCGCCAAGTACTTAAAAAAAGCATTTCATTTACTCAGCCATGTGTTACTGGACTCACACCTTGGCTCCGAGTCGTGCACAATCTGTCCATGGACTGATAAACTGTTGTATGATTTATTAGCTGTGCGTGAGATCATAATAAGCCATATGCAGGCTTATTATCACGCTTGGATCGCACTGTACAGTAACGATAACAAGGAAATGAATTGCATCCTTCATAAGGTTATTAAAGCAGTGATGGGGACTGAAAATTATGCACATATGGATTTACGGTAAACTGCTCTTCCCTGCATAACACCCTTAGTTGCGTTTATAGTTTTACAAAATGACGCTTCAGGCACTTTGCTCATTAGCTTTTCAAATACGCTAATGCAAAAGTAATTACAATTTTACAGTAATATACTTCAGTCTCTAAAAGCACCTTGTGTTCTGTGTTTTGAGAAAGTACTAAAGCACATATTGGACGATGGTGAAGAAAAACAACTCTTGATAAACGATATCTTTGTGGTTAGCTTTGTAGAGGGAGTATACAGTAGGATAAAGGCAGACGCACCTGTGCAACTTCAAAGCCACAGCTGCTTCGACAATGAAACATTGCATGAAACAAATGTATCAATAACACTATGTACAATACAGTATATCATTGCTGTGGGGAATATCCACAATAGTTTCAATTCAGTTCAAATACATGAAATCAGAAAGTACTTTTACCGTTTACTTTGTTGGGTTAAAAAGGACTGGCTGTGTCTTTTGAAATAGGAAATAATCTTACCCAAAATGAACATAATTTGTCACTTAAAATAAAGTATCATCAACTATGTTAACATAACACTCATACAATGATACAGAGTCGTCATTTTATAACAAAAATGTTGCCAGTTCCTTCCCAGATCTGGACTTTTACACGGTGTCATCATGTCAACAAGTAGAGCTGGGTAATGTTAATATTTTTAAAAAAAACTTTAAAAGGTATTGAAAACAAGTATCGGGAAAAAAAACATCTTTAGAGACCACGTTTTATATTGGTCCAGGGACAGCATTAAAGAAAGCTTCTTGGTTTTGTCAGCTAAAATACTTGATAAAAAAGAAATAGTAATAGTAATAAGACAGAGACTTAAAGGTCCTATATCATGCAAAATCGACTTTTTTGAGTTTTTAGCCATGTTGTTATGCTATTTCCTTATCAAAAACACCCCCAGAGCGGTTTTTGGCTTCATTCACGCAGTTCTAAGTAATCCTCCTGAATCCTGCTCTCTGAGCAGCTGCTCCACCCTCTCCTGGTAAACGACTGAGCTGTTCAGTTGTGTCGTCACAGCGGAACGGAAGTGCTCTACGTCTGTAATGTAATGCCTTACGGCCTGATTTGTATTTATAAAACTTTAAAAAAAAAAAAAAAAAAAAAAAAAAAAAAAAAGCAACTCTCCGACGCGTCTGTGCTGTCCCACGAGGCTAATCAAACGCACCCCCGGCCAGAGGAGCCATGGATCCGAGCATAAGTGTTGTTTTTGAAGACTGAGCTCTTTCTAACCTACTCTGGACACCGCCTGTTCTTTTTTCTTACCGATAATGTCACGGATGCGCGTTTGGCTACGAGAGGAACAGGACTATTCAACCTTCCTAAAGAAGAGTGCACTCGCCAGAAGTTGGAATTTCTTTCCGGGATTAAGCTAGCTACTATATCAACCAACCTGATGGATGCTTTGTGAACCTTGGCCAGAATCAAAGTGGATTAACTTTTATAACCAACACGAGGGCCATAACGTAAACACCCGACGATGGGGAGGCCATGCTGAGCGGTGAGTCAATCAAAACGCGTGTTAGCATGTGTGTTAGCGTGTGTGTTAGCGTGTGTGTTAGCGTGTGTGTTAGCCATTTATGAAACTGTGTTGCACGTGTCAACTCCTTATAACTGCATTATGTGAAGTAACTTCACTTTTTGCAGCAATATTTATATTTATAATACTGCAAATGTGGAATGAGCGGAGAGAGAGGCGGAGTTAACTGAATCGAAGCGTCTTGTCTTCCGGGTAGGGAAAATACCCCCCAAAAATACTTATATTTCTCTCAAAAATGAGTACTCCATAGTGATAGAGGTACAATATATCATATATATGCCTATACTTTACTTTGGAATGGCTAAAATAGCATGATACAGATCCTTTAATGTTTTTTTGTTTTGGAATCTGCTGATTTTTGTCTTTAAAATAAGCTCCTTCTGATCTATCTACTCAACAGGAATGCCTTGAATAAATCAGCGCCCCCTGCTGTCACAGTTCAACACTGACAAATGTTACAGTTTTAAAGTATCATATACAGGATTATAGACCAGACATTTGGAGAAATCGGCCAAAAGTATTGGCTAAAAATATTGGATATCAACCAATAAAAATCCCCAAAAATCAGCACCGGCCTTGGAAAAACCCATATCAGTCGACCTCTAATTGCGACCTCATTTTGAAATGTTTGCACTCCCAATTTTCATGACATCATATTACATTTTAATGGCGAGAATCTCTATCTCCCTTTTGAAACTCTAATGCACCCTCAGTCAGGTTGCTCTGGAGCCAATACTGTATAGGTATCGAAAAAAGTAGGTATTGTATCGTAAACTAAGTATCGTTAAGGTACTAGTATTGAAAAAAGTTTCACGATACCCAGCCCTAGTCATAACAACATCACAATTATGACTACGATGATGATTATGGCAATATAAGTGTTAGTAGTAGTAGTAGTAGTAGTAGTAGCAGCAATTGTTGTAGTAGCATAGTCCAAAATCAATATTCTGAATACAAGTCCTGTTAACAAATTACAGGTTGGAAGTGCGCACATTTAAAAACATCCCTGACACTCCCCCGCTTAGTCACACCGGATAAAAATCATTACAGTTCATTGGATTACCGCTACTGCCGCTCTAAATGGGTCACACGCAGACCACCAACTGCTCCCATCAATTCGCAGGGGATCGATCCGCAACCACATTTACACATCATCAGCGTGGAGAAGCGGTCAAGGCCACAGACTTTCTGAGGAGCAAACATAATCTCCCTGTGTGTAGGGTTCTCCAGGAGCATGTAAAACATGCACAGTGGGCCGGAGGACGGGTCACGTGTAGAGGACAAATTGCAACACTCAAGTTTGCAAGAGAAAGTTTCAAGCCAAGTCACGATGTGCATTTATGGGCTTTTTAAAGGCAGTGGAAAAAGGTGGACGCAAGCTTTTAGAGCTCTATTAATCGATATACAAGCGAGAGAGGGTTAAGTGGACAAGGAGAAGCGAGGCGCCGGAGATGTGATAAGCCTCGGGAAGACACATTAAAGGAGGGGCTTTATGCAAAATCGACGTTTCGGAGCTTTTTCCATGTTACAATGTTGTTCTTTCATCTTTGAACATTCCCCAGGGGCCATTTTCAGCACCGTGGCAGAAGCACAAAAAGTTCCTCCTGAGGTCCAGGTAAAAACACTCGTGATAGCTTCATTATTTTTCTCTCTTTATTGAAAAAGCTGCACAGCAAAGGGGGAGCAAGAGTGGGTAGAACACTTGAAAATCAAAATCAGGAATACAAAAAGTATGCAGAAGGCAACTCATCATACAAGTGGGCGTGGCCTAGCCAAGGGGGAAGAAAACCTCCAGTCTTTTAGCCGTTTTCTGTCAGACTATAAACATATTTATCACACACACACAAAGTCAAGCCAAAATCAGATCCGTATGGATGTTTTTTTCAGCAAATTGTTCAGTAGAAGCGAAAAACGGCACTCGTTGCTAACGTTAGCATGTGTAGCATAGAAGTTAAAGCAGTACTAAGTAACGTGTTTACCTAAATAAATCCTTTTCGTAGTCCCTCTGGGGGTAATACAAGTGTTAATGGGATGATTGGTTCTTTCATCTCCCCCCGGTGTCTCTGGCCAGAAAACCATGCTTGCAACTTGCCTGCCACCGGGGCGGAGCAAGCAATACACACTAATGTAATCACAAAGACGAAGCTAACAGGCTAACGGGCAAAGCTAACTGCGGGATAGCGCCCCTTTAAACAGTATTTACAGCAAAGTTTGAGTGAAAAAAATTATTTCCATTGTATAACTGGATGTACAACACCCCTCTCTCCCTTCACCTTTTCTGTCAGTGTATTATTTACTCTCCAAGACATTTAATAAGTTAAAAAATCTTAACTTGCTACGACACCTGCAGTTGTGCTTATGGCCTCTAGGGGCAAGAGTTACTTAGTACTGCTTTAACGTAGCTTCCTGGTTAGCATTGTCCGTTTTCTTTTACAATTTATGGGTTGTTGAACCACCTTGCTCCTCTACATGTCTCAGTATCTTTGTTTAGTAGAGAATATATTCATAACTCGGCTTTTTCCCTTCTTTGTTTTCCGCCCAGGCAGATTCGAACATGAAAATATTAAGGGCAATTCCAAAGATGCCGTCTCTATCTGTAATACCCACTCTTTAATAAGTAAAGACATTAATAAAGCATGTTATACACTTGCTTTTAGCGGCAACCTACACTAAACGAGAAGATGCTGCCGAATAAGGTTGAATCTGATTCGAATAACATGCGTAACAGAACCAATAACTACTAAAGATGTGTTTTTGATGCAGCAGAACTTATTGTAACAGAAAAGCTCACTTTGTCTTCTTTTTTAAATGTGTTAGTATTTTTCTCCTCAACATGTCTTTCTTTCCATGAGGCGGATCGATGTCCATCAGATCAATAGCCGCTCCACTAACACACAAACTGCCGACACGTGGCCCGAGCCAGAGTGTAAAATAAATGCAAGCCCCACAGACTGGCAGAGACAGGCCACATGAACCACTGAGTCATGAGTCTGCGATGCCACCTACAGAGCAGCTCCATAAAACACACAGGCACTTAAAGAAAACTGTCGATTTAAGCACTTTATAAAGCAACTATCAGCAGATATTTCCCTCAGCGGTGGTTCTAAAGCAATGGGTTACATTTACGTGACATTTACAATATATTATACACAATAAAAGTATAGGCTCTTTTGAATGCAATGATCAAGGTCAACATTTGTGGATTGTCGGCTCAGAGGTGACTTTGGAAAATAGAAGCAAAGAAGGTTGTATTACTACATAAATTATAAAGCTTTTTTTTATTGTGAGCTAGCAGACAGTTCTTGTGGTTAGCATTAGGGTTGCCAGGTCTCAACAGCCAAAATACCTGAAAAACCCTCCATAATACACGGACACACGCCATGGCAAGAATTTCCAATGTAATTTACGTGTTTAGAGAGCCCATGTGCCCCTACAATGATGCGGAACCGGCTCTTTCTTAGCTCAATATAGTTAGAGAATTGCCCTGACACAATTCAACTGCGGACCTGGCAGTCCTGGTTAGCATTACCCTATGACGAGTTGGTTAGGATGGAAAGAGTCTGGACCACAGCGCATGAATTTGAAAGTTCGATATATTGAGGCAGGAAAATATCGCGATAAAAGATATTATTGACTCTAAAGATACTGTCAAAGCTTAAAAATGACAGTAAGCCTTTGTACTAAAAGTGCGTAATCATAAAATCCTAAATCCTAAAATTCCACACAAGCTGCAATAAACATGAAATATAATGTAACCAAATTTGTTTTCGTTAAAAATCGAAGCTTTATAAAGAAAATATATGGGGAAACGCTAATAAATGTAGAGACGATAAATATTGAGCCCAGAAATCGATTATAGTGATTATCGTGACAACACTTTCACTGTCAGCAAATACAATGAGGTATGTACCCTTCAAAAAATTCCTCAAAAAGTGTGTGAGAAATATTATTAGTAGCTATTATTGAATGTAATCTACTTTTTTTTTTACCTCTCGACCCCCACCTGAACCAAGCACCAAGCTTCTTGAAAAAAAGTGTCAAAATAGCGGCAAAAATGCTACAAGAAAGCCACAAAAGAGCAATGGAAAAAGTGTCCAAAATGCAATGAACATAAAAGTCAAAACAGTGACGAACACGGCACCAACGCAAGGAAAAAGATCAGTTTGAATCAGTGTTGTTGGCCTTAGCTTTTAAATGAGACGTTCCACTGGCCTATAGCTCTCCAGTCAAGAAGCTTGCCGAACTGGAGAGAATGAACTCGGTTAAGGTGGGGTTATGAGGTTAGCATCAACTTTCATCATCAGGGCAGGAAAGGAAGGACATGAGAGCAAGTCCCAATGCCTTTAGCTTCTTAAACTAACAAAAGCACACAGGCGTAAACACGTTTTATTGCCACAATAGACTTGGACTGAGCATCCTCCCATTCATGTGTGTCGAGAGCTGCTGCCACACCCACAGCTATGCAAACCAACACTACTTCCGGATCCCTCACAAACGCCAAACCTGATTGGTCAGTGCTGGAGCCAGTGGAGCCAGCTGATTCCTTGGATGCTGCCTCTAGCCTAAAAATGAAAACCATCCTTATACCTCAGACATTATTGCCTCGCCTCCTGCACTTCCAGCCTCTCATCTCTCTCATCCGCGCGCAGGATTAGAGGAGCAATGGGAGGGGGTCACGTTTTTGTGAATCGGGACGCAGCCGATGAATTCCGCCTGTGATTGGCCGCTCGTTTGAGGGTGTGTGTGTGTGTGTGTGTGTGTGTGTGTGTGCGCGCGTGTGTCCCGTGTGCTCGCGTCAAATGAAATCACCACCGACATGAGTCTATACATGTGTCACCAAACCTAAAGGAAGCGAGGATCGACGGGGGAAAAAAAAACACTATTAGACGTCTGATGAGATTAAACGCGACGTGGGGCCCGGTTTCCATGACAACAGGGCTCTCCCTTTCATCCGCCGACAGCCTCCACGTGACACGGATGCTATAGCTACTTTTGAATTCGGCCTAACCTCGCTTACAGGTGCTCTCCTATCAGTCAATAAAGCCACGTGGTCGTCGGCATTAGACATTGTGACACATAGAAGGGAATTCTATGAAACTGCGTCGAAATTCGCAAAAGATACAGGAGGATATTTCTGCTCAGGCGTTCATATGAATGTATTTGCGCAGTTAAAATCACACGTCGTGCCCTTCTACGCAAACAAACCCAGCTTACCTCATCCTCTCCTTCTTTCCTTGAAGGCTCGTCCTTGAACAGGCCAAAAAAAAAAAAATGCTCCAGAAACTGGCGCTTGTTTTTAGTCCAAAAGCAATAAAGCGTCTGTGTGTTTGAATATAGAAAAAAGGCGACTGGGTGGGTGGGGGGTAAAGCTACACGTATGGCCACCGTTTGCAGGTAGGTATATAAAAAAAACAGCTGCACTTAGGAGGGGGTTCGTCAGAGAGATTCGGCGGGAGCCATTTCCACTTCTGTAGGCAGCTCCAGCGTCACCATCACGCCGACTGTCCGAGGGGAGAGAGGCCGGGAGGAGAGGCTGGCAGGGCGGCGTGTGGTGCCATCTTTTTTTACCTCGTTCGACCGCTGGGAGGCTCGGGCTGGGTGGATGTATGGATGGAGAGGTATCAGTGCTGCTGCTGCTGCTGCTGAGGATGAAGCGGTCACAGCCAGCGTTACCTGCACTAAAGCGCCCTCTTTGGTTTGACAGAGGTACTGCAGAATGCTGACCACAACATACAGACTATTGCACTATTTTTTTATTTAGGCCAGCAAGCTAAAAGTATTGTTCACAGTCGTTCTGAAAATGTAAAGAAGCCCATCTCTGTGAATTATGAGATCATATTCGATGGAAACTGCGAGGGAGATTACGTGGGCTACACCTGCCTATACCATAAAATAAATCATATCTAATCATATCTGTTAAAGCACAGAAGTTAGTCAGCAATTTTCATTTGGGAATAGCTTATGCTCTCTTTAATAGTACTTTTTTTTTCTTTTAGCCATGATATACACATACAGGCCCTTTCAAACCCAATGAAAGAGGTAAGGAGCCGCAGTAGTATTTTTGTATGCAAAGAACAGATATTATTCTTGACATCATTTGGTTATTAACTTAAAGGCACGATACCTGATCTATTGGAATGAAATGTGTTTTGTCCTCCTTTAGTAGCCTATATCATAAACAAACATTTATGGGAAAAACCCTGTGTATTTAATTAGCAATAAGCATTTGTATCATTTTCATTAACTTGCCAGCTAGTTTTCTAGTATTTCTGTGAAAGTGACCTGGCAAAAAATGTGCAGATAAACTACAAATATGTTAGGAAAGTTAGAAAGCTACGTGCTTGTCAGCATTAGACATTGTCACACATTAAAGGAGCTATATCATGCAAAATCGACTTTTTTGAGCTTTTAGCCATGTTGTTATTCTATTTCCTTATCAAAAACACCCCCAGAGCGGTTTTTGGCTTCATTCACGCAGTTCTAAGTAATCCTCCTGAATCCTGCTCTCTGAGCAGCTGCTCCGCCCTCTCCTGGAAAACGACTGAGCTGTTCAGTTGTGCCGTCACAAGGAACAGAAGTGCTCTACGTCTGTAATGTAATGCCTTACGGCCTGATTTTAATTTATAAAACAGCTTTTTCATTATTTTGTTGTAAGAGAGAAATAAAGAAAAATTTAAAAAATTTAAAAAAGGAACTCTCCGATGCGTCTGTGCTGTCCCACGAGGCTAATCAAACGCACCCCCGGCCAGAGGATCCATGGATCCGAGCATAAGTCTTGTTTTTGAAGACTGAGCTCTTTCTAACCTACTCGGGACACCGCCTGTTCTTTTTTCTTACCGAACGATAATGTCACGGATGCACGTTTGGCTACGAGAGGAACAGGACTATTCAACCTTCCTAAAGAAGAGTGCACTCGCCAGAAGTTGGAATTTCTTTCTGGGATTCAGCGACTATATCAACCAACCTGATGGATGCTTGGTGAACCTTGGCCAGAATCAAAGTGGATTAACTTTTATAACCAACACGATCCCATAACCCGATGGGGAGGCCAGGCTGAGCGGTAAATCAATCAAAACACATGTTAGCATGTGTGTTAGCGTGTGTGTTAGCGTGTGTGTTAGCGTGTGTGTTAGCCATTTATGAAACTGTGTTGCAAATGTCAACTCCTTATAACTGCATTATGTGAAGTAACTTCACTTTCTGCAGCGATATTTATATTTATAATACTGTGAATGTGGAATGAGCGGAGAGAGGGGCGGAGTTAACTGAATCAAAGCATCTTGTCTTCCGGGTAGGGAAAATACCCCCAGAAAATACTTATATTTCTCTCAAAAATAAGTACTCCATAGTGATAGAGGTACAATATATCATATAAATGCCTATACTTTACTTTGGAATGGCTAAAATAGCATGATACAGATCCTTTAAAGGAAATTCAATAAAAGCGTTGAAATTAGCAAAAAAATACAAGAGAGTATTTCTGCTCAGGCGTTCATATCATTGTATTTACGCAGTCAAAATCACACATCATGCTCTTTTACGCAAACAAATCCAGCTTACCTCATCCTCTTCTCCTTTCCTTGAAGGCTCGTCCTTGAAACAGGCCAATAATGCTCCAGAAACAGCCTCTTTTTAAGTTCAAACACAATAAAGCGTCTGTTTGTTGAAGTCCACAGCTAACATTATAATTGAGCGGCTTCCTCTTTCATTGTTTGTAATTAAAAAAAATCTGGTATAAAGGGTAAAAAGTGAATATGAATATGTAACTGCCTGTATTCTTGTTCAATTTAGACGTAATATTTTAGCAGCTCATTACTCTCAAATATCTTTTATGGGTTTTCTTTTAGGCAAGGCAACTTTATTTATACCGCGCATTTCGTACACAAGGCAACTAAATGCAACGCAATTCCATCAAAGCTCAAAGAGTCATACCAGAGGCTTTAAAGAGCCTCATGTGGCTCTTGAGATGGTGGTTGCTTATTCCTCTGGCCTTTGCTAATATGTTTCCCAGTTAAACATTTTGCAGAGCTTTGTTCCATCCATATGTTAAAGTAATCCTGAGATCTATGATATACTTTTGTTGCTATTCCTCTGCTGAAAATCTGCAGTGCAGCTGTGGCTATAGATATACAGAGACATCCTTTAAAAATAGCCGAGCGTGAACAGTCTGAGTACAGTTTGTGTGGGGAGACAAAGGCCTGTTTGGACCAGCTCACATCTGCCTATGTTTAGGACAGCTGCTGCAGAGACACATGTGGACAGCCTCCCCTGGGTCTCCCTCTGACAAAGCAGGGAATAAAAGGCTCTTTCTCCAATATGAGCAGCGAAAGAGAGTTTGGTTGTTGGATGACAGATATGTCTATTTTGCAGCAGAGCAAGCAACACTGTTTTTAGATAAGAATGAAGCAGAAGGGATTGACAAGACTATGGGGCTAAGGCTGTAATGAGACAGGTCATAAGAGAGACCGCTGTGGAAGAATAGGAAGAGATGTTTTTTTTCTTGAAAGTCTGAATAATGAGTTTAATGGGTAGAAGAAAATCAGTAAAAACTCACCCTTTGCTTGTTTTTGGGAGGTTAAAGCATCAAAACTTTGCATGAGATTACGTTGGTGTCTGTTGGTGCTACTGTAGGTGAAGATGTTGTCTGTAGAGTGTAAAAAATATCATTTTGAGAAAACTGTGATAACTATATTATTGGAGTATTTCAAAACCAATACAGCGCTCAGTTGAATTGAAACAAAAATGGTCAGTAATTTGCTTTCATTTCCCCACTTGTAGTGTTTTTTTGTCCTCAAAGAGCACCTGATCGTGTTATGACTGACCTTCTGTGTTTTTATTTGACATGGTTTAGTGACTGACTTCTTATTATAAACCTGACATTCCTCGTGTACGAATTGTGAGGCTTAAATTATGGCTCTCCTTGTGAGTCCAAAGTGTGATCCACGGCTTGTCCATTAACAGGCTGCAGAGTGTGAAGTGGACAGTGTCACATCAGTGACTGCTGTGAGAGTGAGTGGAGACATGATGTGGCTGAGCCGGGAGTCTATGACATGTGTGATCTGTCTGGATCTGCTGAAGGGTCCGGTCACTCTGCCTTGTGGACACAGCTACTGCAGGGACTGTGTCCAGAACCACTGGGACCAACAGGTGACGAGCAGATGTCCTCAGTGCAGACAGAGCTTCAGTCCCAGGCCCATCCTCAGCACAAACATCATGATGGCAGAAATAGTGGAGGAGCTGAAGAGAGCAGAGAGCGCAGCAGCCCCTGTTGACCACGGCTACGCCGCTCCTGGAGATGTGAGCTGCGACGCGTGCACCGGGAGGAAGCTGAAGGCAGTCCGGTCTTGTTTGCAGTGTCTGGATTCTTACTGTGAGATCCATCTCCAGCCTCATCAGCACAAGTGCCATGAAACAGTGTCCTCAGCTGCAGAGACGGCACAGAGACAGGCCCAGCTGCCGGCTCGAAGGACCCTGCTGCTGCAGTGCCTCGAGGTCAAAGAGACTGACCTGAAGAGACTCCAAAAAGAGGCCCAGGACATCGGCCGCTCTGCTCAGAGAGCAGTGCAGTGCAGTGGGTACAGCTTCAGAGAGACAGTGCTTCTCCTGGAGAAAAAGTGCTCTGAAGTGGAGCAGCAGATCCTGTCGGAGCAGGAGACCCAACTGAGACGAGTCCAAAAGCTTCAGGACCAAGTGCAGCAGGATATCACTGAGCTGAATAGGTCCATCTCTGAGCTGGACAAACTGTCCCTCATCCCTGAACATAACCAGTTTATCCTCCCCAGCTCCTCACTGTCCACAGACACACAGCAGGAGTCCAGACCACAGACATTACCGAGGACTGACTTTGAGGTAATGACCAGAGCCGTGTCAGCGCTGAGGGACAAACTGCAGCTCACTGTGAGAGAGTTTGCACTTCCTAGACCAGAGGTGAAGATAACATCTCACTGAGTCCTCAACCTACACCCTGCTCCAGGCAAGACTTCCTCAGGTTTGATCAAGACATTACACTGGACCGTGAAACAGCCAACTGTCCCTGTCTGAAGGAAACAGAAGAGTAACTTTAATGGACGAAACTTTTCATGACAATTGAGAAAGATTCAGATGTGTTTATCAGGTCCTGAGCAAAGAGGGGCTGGTACTGGGAGGTGGAGTGAGAGGAGATAGAGGCGTTGCTATAGCTGTGTCATACATTAACAGGAAACGCTGGAGTGGATTAGGATACAACGATCAGTCCTGGGCCTTGTACTGTGGTAGTGGGAGTTGCTTATTTAGATTTAACCGAGTTGAGTTCAGGGTGTCCGCTCCGGTCCGGTCGGGTCCAGAATCAGGGTTTACCTGGCCCACATCGCAGGGGCTCTATCCTTTTACAGTGTTCAGGACAAAACCATGCGGCTCCTCCACAGAGTCCAGACCACATTCACTAAACCACTGAACGCCGGAGTGGGAGATGGGACTAGATCAATGTTTTTCACATTTGAGTTTTTTTTCTTAGTCTTCTAAAATCTTTATAATCGATAACTTGATGCTTTAATGTAGGTTGTTTCTTATATTGTTCTGTCAGTGACCAAACAAGTGTGTATTATGGCCAGGACTTTTTTTCTTCTTATCCTTGAGATCATCTCTGTTGGTAATATGAAATAAACCCTAAATCTCTGAAATTACAGACTCTGTTTTTTAATAGTTTAATTTAGTGAAATATTGACGTTTATGATCATTCTGGTTTACATTGGTACATTTTAGAAACATTTTTGACCAGTTTTAGTGCTGATTTGAGGTTGATCTAGTCCCAGTACTTGAAAGGTCAAAGATATTTGGAGGTAATAGTTGTTGAGAAGTTAACCTCTTAAACCCCGCCTTCACCAAGTACGTTTTCTCCAGTTCAGCTTTACCCAAATCAATGATGTCACAGCCTATAGGCCAGATTCGAAAGCTAAGACCTATAAAACTCATCCTAAACGGATCGTTTTCCTCATGCTGTTGTCGCTTTTTTGACTTTTTTTGTCTCGCATTTTCATCGCTTTTTGTCACTTTCTATTGCTCTTTGTTGCGTTTTTGTCTCTTTTCTGTTCCTCTTTTGTGTCTTTTTCATCACTTTTTCGTCACATTTCTTGCATTTTCATCCTTGTTATCGAGTCATTTTGTTGCTATTTTGGCCCCCTTTTTTCCGAGAAGCTTTTAGATTTGGGTAAAGCCGACCTGAAGAAAATGTGCTCGGTCCAGGTGGGGGTTTAGAGTTTAAGAACTACTGTACATAAGAATCTGATACAGCTACTTCTAGTTGTACTTTAATTCTCCACAAGAGGGCAGTAAAGCTTTAGGTACAATTGAACATAAATCCTCAATGTGCAAAGTTCATTTCATTTCCATTTCAAATGTTCATATTCGACTGAGGTTGTGGCTGCTTAGGGCATGAGGCGGGGTTCATAAACTCCTCGTTACGCTTCTTCACATTCCCACACAATGAACTCAGAATGAAATAGAGGACAATTGTTTTTTATTTATTGCTGTCGTCACAAAACAAAACTTCAAAACGAGATCCAAATTGCAGTGGAAGAGTGACAGGGAAAAACACGCACACACAAAAATCATAAACAGACATTTTAAGACATACAGTTTGCACCAGTTGTAGACAAACACTTAGATCTAAACACACTTCACAATTTACCACACGTCTAATGCTACAATTAACACACACTCTGGGCAACACAATTCATCTGCAGTTCAACCTATAACCAATGCCACATAGAGGGCTCTTTGAAACTGGAATAATTTTGCAAATCAGAATTACTCAAAACATCATCAAATATTCATAATTCCAGTCATTTTAACTTATCTGCCTTACTTTAGACCCAGTTCAGTCCTGGTACAGAAGTGGTTTGGATCCGCAATACTGATATGGACAAAAATAAAGTTATGCTATCAGTCGGAATTCACAAATGAATTAGTGTAATTCATTCCATTCAAAAGTGGTTTCAATTAGGAGGTTAGAGCCACTTCGCCTGCAAAGTGGATGAGTTTAGCCAACCCTATTTAGCAAATTTTTCAAAATGGCAACAGTTCATTCAAATGTGATGTTCGTGGAGTATTAGGGTTTCAAGCTGGAACAAAGGAAAATCCACATTAGTTGATTTAGCTTGAGATGAGCCAAATTCAGCAGACTAAAACAAAACTAAAAGTGGTTGATGAGGCTAAAACTATGACTAATGCCTCCACACTCAAAAAAAATATGCATATCTAGATTTGACTTCATTATTTCCCTTGTTCTGAGATGCTTCTGTCTATGTTCCAATGCATTATGTCTTTATTTCAGATTGATTTATCTGCCAATGGGATAAGAAGACTGCACTTGTCCCGTTGGCAGTTTTACTTTCCTATATCAGCTATATGACCTCAGAACCAGTGAGAAATGTCCTCAACTTGGCCAGATCAGGAATTCAAGTATTTCAAACCTATGCTTGATCTTTATCTTTTGCAGTGCCGATATCTAAACATTAAAGATAGTCTCTAGAAAACCATCTACACTTCCGTGACACAGTTTGAAAGAGCTTCGTATCATTTTAATGTGCTGCCAAAGGGACAGGTCAGGGCTTTGTTCATGTGGGAGGAGCTCCATGAAGCAGTGCAATCAAAACACTTCAGATTTAGTCAACACTGGTAAAATAATAATCATCTTAAGGAATAAATGACATAAATCTACTTGAATTAAGAGATTAAATCTATAGTTTGAGCTGATTGGGTCTGGTCTTAGATGAGATAAAACCTCTTATTGCCAGTGGAACAAGTACACTTTCTCAAAGCTGGCATATCTGATTTTCCTCAAACGGTGAAAATGTTTCCAGCTCTCACGATCCCTCCTGCACATCCGAATTGTTCAAGCAAACGAATGAAATGCTCGTTCACGCCCTTGTGCAGAAATTACACTACACTCATTTCGATTTTACTTCTATCTTTCATCACTCAATAAAATGTTGGGCGAAGACAATGCAACAAGATCTGTAGTTTGCTGTGTTTACAACATACATGTGAAAAATCTGTTTGTTTTTCAAAGTAAAAGTCAGATTAGAATATACTTGTACCATTGGCATTTTTATCTGAGCTTGGTTTAGTTTAAACCGACTCAAATTCAACACAAAGATCCTTAATTCAAGCGATTTTAAGTCATTTATCTAATTTAAAGGGGGGGTATTATGTAAAATCGACTTTTTCAAGCTTATATCATGTTATTATGTCATTCCCTCATTAAACACATGCCTGGAGTGTTGCCTTGGCTCATTCACATATTTTGAGTAATCAGTAAAAATTTAGACGGCAGCCATTTTAGGTGTAGCTATGCCTCAGTCCTCCTAGGAACGCCCCCACCTCCTGGAGACGCCTCTGGACCTTTTGTCACCAGCCAAGCCACCAACCACTGCTCCTCAGCTCAGCAGAGCCCCCTCCCCGCACAGTGTTGTTGTTTAGATACCACAGCAGTGTGTTGAAGGGGGCGTGTCGGAAAGCTTCTTAAAGAGACAGAGGCCTATTTCAAGACGTTCAGTACAGCCATTTTGAGAGAGCAATTTTATTCAAGGCAGTTATTTTAATTTACTGCATATACAGACCAACAGAAGGTTACGTCATCATTGTAGTATGCTATAGACTGGTGCTATGTGATTGAAAAAAGCATAATACCCCCTCTTTAAAGCAGTACTAAGTAACTCTTGCCCCTAGAGGCCTTAAGCTCAACTGCAGGTGTCTTAGCAAGTTACGATTTTTACTTATTAAATGTCTTGGAGAGTAAATACTACGCTGACAGAAAAGGTGAAGGGAGAGAGGGATATTGTACATCCAGTTACACAATGGAAATAATTTTTTCACTCAAACGTGGTTGTAAATACTGTTTAAGTGGCGCTATCCCGCAGTTAGCTTTGCCCGTTAGCCTGTTAGCTTCTTCTCCGTGATTCTATTAGTGTGTATTGGTTGCTCCGACCCGGTGGCAGCCAAGTTGCAAGCATGGTGTTCCGGCCAGAGACACCAGGGGGAGATGAAAGACCCTCCAATCATCCCATTAACACTTGTATTACCCCAGAGGGACTACGGAAAGGATTTTTTAGGTAAACACGTTACTTAGTACTGCTTTAATCTGGTCATTTTTTCAAGTGCATGAATGAAACGACTCCTCAAAAACTAAAGTAAAGTTATGTTCACTCATGTACATTTCCCTTTGTTCAAGTTTGCCCGGGACAGTTTGTGTGTCTTAACAAGACCAGGAGACGGATTTCCTCCCGGTCCCTGTCGCTCAGTAGCAGATCTGGAAGTACTGACTGGGCGATTTGACAGGGCTGTGGTAGCTGGACGTCTCCTGCAGCGCGCTCTGACTGCTGCCGCTGCTCGTCTTCTGCAGGTTCAAGGTGAATTTCTCTTTCTTTCTCTCTCCCTTCGCGCCACCGGTTCCCGTCTTTGCCCCGGGGCGGTTCGGAGTGGCGGTGGCGTTGTTGGTGGGTTTGCCTCTGGTCGTCACGGTGGCGGAGGATTTGGCGGCCTCAGAATGCCCAGTCTTTTTTGCGAGGGGGCTCAGATAGATCTGCATAGTCACTAAGTGAAGGGGTGGGACAGGAGGAGAATATGGAGGCGATATTGAAGAAGGAGAGAGAGGGAGAGGGCACAGAACAGGGGGCAGAGAGGGACATGTTTTCATGGTGAGAAGTGGGAGAAATGAAGAATGGCCGTAAAATAAAAGCTCAAACAGAATTCATTTGAAAAAGGTTTGAAAAGATTGAAAATGGCTTGAAATCCAAATATTGATGTTGATAAGAAAAAGTTATAACAAAAGGCTTTGTACTGAATGAGGATGATGAAAGTGCATAATAAACTCTAGACGGGTTTTATTGACTTTTTCCTGTTTTGGAAGCCTTTTGTGGGCTTTTTAGTATTCAATCAAGATAGAATATTTGACTTTATCTCTTGGAAACAGTGTTAATTTCGTCGACTAAAATATGTCATCATCATTGTGTCAAAGTGATGTATTTGCTGACTAAAATCAGACTAAAACTAAATTAAAAGTTGTTAATGAGACTAAACTAGGACTAAAATGTCCCGTCGACTAAAATAAAACTAAATAGACAGTTGAAAGAGCCTCATATCATTTAAATCCACAGCACTGTCCTTTGTTTATGTGGGAGAATAAACAAGAAGCAGTGGACCTTGATTAAAAATGAAATATTATATTGACTAAATTTACATACAATTTTAGTGGACTAAAACTAAATTCAAATATGTATTAATAAGGTATTGCTGGGTTACAGGTGACATCACAGCGTTCTAAAGGCCTATAATATTATATAGAGGTAAAATTATTTTGTTTTGAGGAAATGTTTGGTTTTATACAGCGAGATCATGGACCCAGTGACTGATATTAATGATCATTTTGTAATTCATACATTTTCTTTTAGATACGACTCGTTAAAGTGAATGCATTTAATAGGAAAAACTGGCTCCTGTGACTTCATCACATTCTATAACCTGCAACCCATCAATTAATGAGCATTGGTAATGTTTTTAGGGTTACGGGTTAGGGGTTAAGGTTAGGGTAAGGTTTAGGATTAGGGTTAGGGTTGGCCATGAATAAGCATATTATTCATGGCCTATTAGTATGTTAATAGATAAAAGTATAAGCAGCTTATTAACCTCTTAACCCCCACCTGCACCGAGCACATTTTCTCCATCTTGACAAAAAGCGTCAAAATAGCGACGAAAACGAGGGATGAAAACGAAAACAAAAGAGCGACAAAAACATGATAAAAAACAGTTGAAAAAGTGGCAAAAATGTGACTAAAACAAAGATGAAAACGCAACAAAAACGTGACAAAAAAGTAATGAAAAAAACATGTCAAAGTGACGACAAGGCGGTAACAATGTGAGGAAAAAGATCCATTAGAGCAGCTTTGTAGGCCTTAGCTTTCAAATGAGGTGTTACTCTGGCCTATACTGTAGGCTGTACGCTTTTAGATTTGGGTAAAGCTGAACTGGAGAAAATGCGCTTGGTTAAGGCGAGGGTTAAGAGGTTAATACATTTACAAGCAAGGCCGGATTTATGTAGGGGCTTACAGGGGCCAAGCCCAGGGCCCAGCAGGCTGAAGGGCCCATGGGCATAAGTTCCCTTTCTCTTTGCAGACTCCCTCACATGTAAGGCTTAATCAGATGACTTTGTACCTGAAACTAAACCAGGTCTAAACCAGGACTAAACCAGGACTAAACTAGGTCTAGACCAGTTCTAAACCAGGTCTGAGCCAATTTCATTGAGTTGACCCTGGGGAAAAAATATAATATAATACCTATTGGTCTGTTAAAATGCATGAGAATGCACCAAATTGCACCATTAAAATAAAAAAAATTCTCTGTGGGAGGCCCCCACACCCCCTTTTAAATACGCCCCCCACCAGTTTGGCAGTAGCAAAGATTCTTCTGCGAGGGCTATGGAGCTCAAATTGGGGTCATTATGTTAAACAGTTTTTTCACAAATGTGTCTTTTTTTAACTAGTACTACGTTTAAGAAGTAACTTCTGCATGTTCATATTTAAACAATTCATTCATTTATCTTTTCATTGTAGAGAGAGAGAAACCCGACAGACAGACATACAGTATATTGGGGGGCCCTGAAAAAACAATAGCCCTGGGGCCCATTTTACTTAAATCCGGCCCTGTTTACAAACATATTATCATGGCCTACTAATTACTAACGCGTATTAATACCTTATTAATACTTAACAAGCACTTAATATAAATAATATTTTCTCTTCCGTGGTGCTGAAATAGGTTTGCTTTAAGCCAGATGTTTGTGGACTCTATATCCCAAACAAACACCGGCATGGGGGAAACCAGTTGCATATTTTCAGTTTGGACATTTATTTAAAAATGTATGCCACGAAAACAAATCAAGATTACCAAGAAGTCAAGCCATTTCAAGCTTATCTTTTATCGTCGTTTAGTCACATCACAGTCACAGCCAGTCCTACCTTTGCAGTGCGTCACTCGCCTCATCCCTGCAAAGAAGACAAAGTCCGATAAACACCAGGCAGCACCGATGTTATTTTTTTGCGCTCGATCGTTTATCTGTCCTTCCGGAGAGACGGATGGAGAGCGGCGCCGTCGCTCGCAAATCTTTATACGATCAATAAAGCGTCTGTAGTGGGAGAGATCGAGAAGGGTTCTTACCTAGATTTACGGCGGCCTCTTTGGGCTTAGCGCTGCTTGAAAACAAGAGACAAAATGACAAAAAAAAGAGATGAGTGACACAACTGTGGGGGCATTAAGACGAGACGCTGCAGGTGAATGGAGACAATGATTAAATGTTGAGATATCAATTTGAAACCTTTGCTGCAGATTACTGACATAAGTATGAAGGGAAAATGTATTGCAAGTTTTCTTTCATTTCATTTAAAACGGACAGAATTGCCTATACACTGCAAAAAGTAATTATCAAGCATGGGTTTAAATGACTTGAGTTGGGAATATTCATCTTGTTTTAAGCAGTTTTCACTCGTTTAGACTTTTTCCCCATTCGGACCAAGTTTACTTTGCTGGTTTGATGACATTTCAGACTGGTGTTAAGGTCATCTTACTTGAAATAAGAAAGTAAAACTGCCAATGGGACAAGACCAATTTTCCTACTCCTACTACAGCTCAGAAAAAAAGTGAAATAATCTGGTGAAAATGCTCAACTAAATCTTAATTAGTCCAAACAACTCAACTTTGAAATATTATGCTCAATTTGAAACTTTGAAACTAATCTAGTTATTTACTTTTTGCAGTGCATTTTCTGACACAAACCCAAAATAACGGATAGAGCCAGGTTTAAATGTTCGTCTTTATTTTGTTGACATACAGTGCCTTGCGAAAGTATTCGGCCCCCTTGAACTTTTCGCCCTTTTGCCACATTTCAGGCATCAAACATAAAGATATAAAACTGTAATTTTTTGTGAAGAACCAACAACAAGTGGGACACGATCATGAAGTGGAACGAAATTTATTGGATATTTCAAACATTTTTAACAAAGAAAAAAACTGAAAAATTGGGCGTGCAAAATTATTCAGCCCCCTTAAGTTAATACTTTGTAGCGCCACCTTTTGCTGCGATTACTGCTGTAAGTGGCTTGGGGTATGTCTCTATCAGTTTTGCACATTGAGAGACTGAAATATTTGCCCATTCCTCCTTGCAAAACAGCTCAAGCTTCTCGATTGGATTCAGGTCTGGACTTTGACTTGGCCATTCTAACACCTGGATATGTTTATTTGTGAACCACTCCATTGTAGATTTTGCTTTATGTTTTGGATCATTGTCTTGTTGGAAGACAAATCTCCGTCCCAGTCTCAGGTCTTTTGCAGACTCCATCAGGTTTTCTTCCAGAATGGTCCAGTATTTGGCTCCATCCATCTTCCCATCAATTTCAACCATCTTCCCTGTCCCTGCTGAAGAAAAGCAGGCCCAAACCATGATGCTGCCACCACCATGTTTGACAGTGGGGATGGTGTGTTCAGGGTGATGAGCTGTGTTGCTTTTACGCCAAACATAATGTTTGCATTGTTGCCAAAAAGTTCGATTTTGGTTTCATCTGACCAGAGCACCTTCTTCCACATGTTTGGTGTGTCTCCCAGGTGGCTTGTGGCAAACTTTAAACAACACTTTTTATGGATATCTTTAAGAAATGGCTTTCTTCTTGCCACTCTTCCATAAAGGCCAGAGTATACGACTGATTGTTGTCCTATGGACAGAGTCTCCCACCTCAGCTGTACATTTCTGCAGTTCATCTTGGGCCTCTTGGCAGCATCTCTGATCAGTTTTCTCCTTGTACGAGCTGAAAGTTTAGAGGGACGGCCGGGTCTTTGTAGATTTGCAGTGGTCTGATACTCCTTCCATTTCAATATTATCGCTTGCACAGTGCTCCTTGGGATGTTTAAAGCTTGGGAAATCTTTTGTATCCAAATCCGGCTTTAAACTTCTCCACAACAGTATCTCGGACCTGCCTGGTGTGTTCCTTGTTCTTCATGATGCTCTCTGCGCTTTAAACTGACCTCTGAGACTATCACAGAGCAGGTGCATTTATACGGAGACTTGCTTACACACAGGTGGATTCTATTTATCATCATTAGTCATTTAGGTCAACATTGGATCATTCAGAGATCCTCACTGAACTTCTGGAGAGAGTTTGCTAAAGGGGCTGAATAATTTTGCACGCCCAATTTTTCAGTTTTTTATTTGTTAAAAAAGTTTGAAATATCCAATAAATTTCGTTCCACTTCATGATTGTGTCCCACTTGTTGTTGATTCTTCACAAAAATGTACAGTTTTATATCTTTATGTTTGATGCCTGAAATGTGGCAAAAGGTCGAAAAGTTCAAGGGGCTGAATACTTTCGCAAGGCACTGTATTTGCTACAAGGGTTTGTTCTTAGGGGATTGTGGATCTTGTTTAGTTTTTGAATATGATAGGCGTTGATGGGACTTTGCCTTGTTGTTTGTGTTCAAAAATACTGTTAAACACCAGAATGGAAAATGTGGTGCCTTTAGGTGCAACTTATGTGGAGATGTTGAGAAAATGGCCCTTAAAGTTATAATTTCTTGTGTAAATCTATGGAGGAACAATGAATCAGTTGTGTCACAGCATGAGGCGAGGGGCAACTGAAAATTCCATGGTGGTAACTACGGTAACAGTCGAACTGCAAATGCTTTTGTCTTACTTTCTGTCTAATATTTCTGGGAGAATCTATAAAAAACTGTCTCAAAGTTCAATGTCTCCTCTCCTGTCAGTGCGCATAAACTAAGGTCTGATTATTTTCTCCTAAAGGCGTCCAAAAGCGGAGACAATATTCAACAACATGAGCGTGATGTTGGCCAGGAGAAAAATAAATTACGCTATAAAAATAATAATACGGCGGGTTTGTGAATCCAATCACAACCAAATACTGAGGAGGTACAATGAAAGCAACCGATTTGTGCAATTGGTGCAAAACAACTTAGAGTGAAGATTAGGCCATTTATTTTTTCCTGGTGAAATAGCAGGGTTTGCCAACGTCAGGCCGGGAGGTAAAATTCAGCCCTCCAGTATAGAACCCCGAGATTATTTTGAGGAATATTAATTTAAAAATCACAGATAAAATCCCCTTTAAATCCAAAATATTGTCAGTTCCTTTAAAATTCCATCCCATCAGGTCATCCTTTTCTGTTTTTGTAAGTAATTGGGAGTTTTGAGGTGTTTATTGTGCAGATGTATTGCCATTAACAAGCATGTTTTTTCTTTACCTTTGACTTGTTTTTTTTTGTTGTTGTCTCATGTCAAGGTTGTTTTTTTTTCAAATTCCTCTCATTCTGTTGGCAATTTTATTTGAAGACAGTCAAAGCAATTAATCTAAGCTATAATGGCTATTTTCCCCCAGCGTTTAAAGGGGGGGTATTATGTAAAATCGACTTTTTCAAGCTTTATATCATGTTATTATGTCATTCCCCCATTAAACACATGCCTGGAGTGTTGCCTTGGCTCATTCACATATTTTGAGTAATCAGTAAAAACTTAGACGGCAGCCATTTTAGGTGTAGCTATGCCTCAGTCCTCCTAGGAACGCCCCCACCTCCTGGAGACGCCTCTGGACCTTTTGTCACCAGCCAAGCCACCAACCACTGCTCCTCAGCTCAGCAGAGCCCCTCCCCGCACAGTAGTGTTGTTTAGATGCCACAGCAGTGTGCTGAAGGGGCGTGTCGGAAAGCTTCTTAAAGAGACAGAGGCCTATTTCAAGACGTTCAGTACAGCCATTTTGAGAGAGCAATTTTATTCAAGGCAGTTATTTTAATTTACTGCATATACAGACCAACAGAAGGTTACGTCATCATTGTAGTATGCTATAGACTGGTGCTATGTGATTGAAAAAAGCATAATACCCCCTCTTTAAAAAGCAAACTTGGCCCAAACCTGGAAATTGAAAAAGCACATTTTGTCTGCACTGTTTCACCTCAACATGACGTGGATTCTGGATTAATACAAAATAATTACGCATGAGATTTACAAAGCACTTTAATGTATGCTCAAAGAGGCTTAACGCCGCATTGAAGGCGGTAAACTACTACAAATCATCAGCCCCGATCTTCCCGGTGCATGAAATGTCTTGGCCCATTAGGAGAAAGAAAATGGCGTAATGCCGGAGTTAAATAACCCAATTTGTTTCGAAGCAAAGGGAACAAAAAGGCGAGTGCTTTCTGAGTGGTCCATTTGCAAAGAAAGGTCTGAGTTTGGATGAAAAGGGCAAATAAACGAGTTGAAAGCAGAGCGATTCGGGGGGAAAGAGGTCTTTGTGAGTGCGATGTCTGAGTAGCACGTGTCCTTTTATGTCATGATTTAATGAACTAGTGTATGACGCTAGTATTCCAGTTCTGTGTTGTGGCGCACACGTCTTTTCACGTGGTAAAAATCCATGGTCATTTACCCAACAAAATAAATTGAACTTTATTATACGCATTCAGACGCTAAATGCAGACCTGTCTCATTGCTCTCCATGTAGCTTTCCTGGTTTTGAATATTTATGAAACTTTAGGTTTGTGATACAGAAAGGTACAGCCTCTATATGCACAATCTTTGAAGAATACAATGGGAAAAAGGTGCTTGAATTAAGATAATTTAAAGAGGGGTATTATGCTTTTTTCAATCACATAGCACCAGTCTATAGCATACTACAATGATGACGTAACCTTCTGTTGGTCTGTATATGCAGTAAATTAAAATAACTGCCTTGAATAAAATTGCTCTCTCAAAATGTCTTGAAATAGGCCTCTGTCTCTTTAAGAAGCTTTCCGACACGCCCCCTTCAGCACACTGCTGTGGCATCTAAACAACAACACTGTGCGGGGAGGGGGCTCTGCTGAGCTGAGGAGCAGTGGTTGGTGGCTTGGCTGGTGACGGAAGGTCCAGAGGCGTCTCCAGGAGGTGGGGGCGTTCCTAGGAGGACTGAGGCATAGCTACACCTAAAATGGCTGCCGTCTAAGTTTTTACTGATTACTCAAAAATATGTGAATGAGCCAAGGCAACACTCCAGGCATGTGTTTAATGAGGGAATGACATAATAACATGATATAAAGCTTGAAAAAGTCGATTTTACATAATATATAATACTTAAGCTACACTTGAGCAGGTTTGGACGGTCAGTAACATTGCCAATGGAACAAACCTGCACAAAAAAGCGTATCATACCTCAACTATTAAATGTAGTGTTTTAGGATGCAAAGCAAATTTGCTCCTTCCGTGCAATAACAGTAAAGTGGTAACAGGATGAAACTCTCGCTGATATGTCGTGAGTGTGAAATTGTGTATTTGGTGGAACACTTACCCCTCCTGAGGTTTCCTGGTGGACGCTGCAGAGCCGGGCCGTGCTTTAGGACTGTCCTTCACGCTGCCGGGAGGACTCCTCACACTGCTGCGACACAGAGCACAGAAACAAAGAGCAAGTTAACATTAGTGTTAGGTAAAGGGACTAGACAGAATTTAAAAAAAATGTATATTATGTATTTTCCCAAGCCCTACGTGCTCCAGTAATGTCCTAATGTGTAGAATGAGCCCAGACCTATTCACCACAACTGCCGCTAAAATCCTGCACTGTCACTCAAAAAAAAACATTTTCCGGGCCCAAATACCAACTATCTCCACCGTCATGCACGAAGCTTAAAGGAACAGGCCACAGTTTTTCCATACTGAGATATGTTCTTACCTGAGCTTAGACGAGTTGATGCGTACCTGTCTGGTCTTTGTGCGTGCGCTCAGTCAGGCAAAAAGACCAAAGATATTGTTAGCATTTGGCCTCTCCCAGTATATTCCTATAGCTCCAAACGGGGGTGAAGTTAGAAGCGACCAAGCTCTTCCATGGGCACAAAGACCAGACAGGTACGCATCAACAGTGGCCTGCTCCTTTAACATGGATAAGCTAAGTCTTTATTGATCTCACAATGGAGAAATTCACTTGTTACATTCAGCTCTCAGAAACACTCAGGGTGGGCAGGACAGACAGGAAACAGTTAGATCGCAAATAGAGGTATCCTGATCTACAAGGACTATCAAAAACTTAAAGGGAGCAAAAAGTATATACAGTAAAAATAAAATCAACATACTATAGTAAAAACAAATGTCAGTGTTAGCAGTGCAGGTTTAGCCATAGTGCAAGTGGTTGATAAGTGACGCAGATAAAGTGACGTAGATACAGAGGTGATTGCACATGTTATTGCATAGAGACTGCAGTTACACGTAAGACCTGAGGTGGCAGTGGTGAGTAAAAAAAAAAAAAAAGACAACTCCCATCTAGTCCCTTTAAGTGAAGATGGTATTGCCAAATCATCACACTATTAGATGATGAATGGGGCGGCACAGTGACACAGCGGTTAGCAATAGCGCTTCACAGCTAAAAAAGTCCCGGGTTCAATTCCCACCTGGACCGGTTCTTTCTGTGTGGAGCTTGCAAGTTCTCACAGTGTCTGCGTAGGTTTCCTCCGGGTACTCTGGTTTCAACTCTATAATATGGTCGTTAATAACATAATCCATAATATTGTGTCCATTAAAAGCATTGAATTCATAACAACAAGGAACAAATGATCAAATTTAAAAGATTGGTGACTAGTTGTTTTGGCAGTGATGGGTATTTGTAATTATTGAAGAAAATGTTAGAGTTTTCTTTCCTTGCCTTGGGATTAGTAGAATATTGTGATGTTATGTTTGCTGATTGTATAGTCACTGGAATAGGGCAAAATAACTATATGTCATATTTTCTTGATTATGCCAAGTAAATGAATGTATCAAATTCTTCAGTACACAAGGGGGTAGGTGCAAACAAGCTTAAGCTTCTGCCTACTCCTTTTGAGCATCATATCCACGCTATTTGTTTAATTATTGACTTATTCACCTACGACTGTATCTCTTTGGCTTTGTTTACTGTACCAAACTGTAAATATGTAGAACTTTGTGGAACGCAGATGCTCAAATAAAAAAAGATGAATTGAATTGAATTGAATTGAATTGAACTACCACTAAAAACACCTACAATCTCCAGCCCGGTGATTCTGACCATTAAGCCTCGGGTCCCCCTGAGCGCCGGCCCACGCTGGCCGCCCACTGCTCCTACAGTTTGCCCCAGCGGCATTGAGGATTGGTCAAACGCAGACAACCAATTTCCCTACGGGCTTCAGTAAAGAATACATTGTCAAGTATAAATCGAGGTCTTCTATCTGACTGAGATTTACACCGTTTTTACTCAAACCAAAAAAAAAAACATGGCAAATGCTAGAAAACGTTCTCGCCTTTGCACAGCCTAAAGGACACGGCTCGCGCTGCCCATTGTTGACATTCATTATTAATAACTCCATCTCTGCCCGGCGTCATCTTAGGCTGTTATTTGCCCCTGACAAACACTGATCTGTTTCCCTCGACATAACAGCCCTCTGCCACGCCCTGGCCAAGTCGTCCCCTGAAAGCCTTAATGCCTCTTGGCTCTGCTTTGACGCCGCCTCGAGGACTTTTCAAATCTTCTTCTGTGGAAGCATGAATAATCAATACCATCACGATTGGAAAATATCCGCAATTTGGGCATAAAAACAGAAAATGACAGAAAACTTGCAATACATTCTATTCTCATATTTATGTCAGTAATTTAATCTTTGCAACTCTACATTAGGAGAACATCAAATATCTCCAACTGTAAAAATGTGCTATAAATACACTAGCTAAATGATTTTATAGTGATTATTTTCACAAAGACTCTTCACTATAGCAGAAAATGAGTGCTTTCATACAGTAGACGGACCACCCCTTTCTCCTCAAAAGGGTAAAACCAAACAAAATAATGATTAAAGAGGGGGTATTATGTAAAATCGATCATGTTATTATGCCATTCCCTCATTAAACACATGCCTGGAGTGTTGCCTTGGCTCATTCACATATTTTTGAGTAATCAGTAAAAAGACGGCAGCCATTTTAGGTGTAGCTATGCCTCAGTCCTCCTAGGAACGCCCCCACCTCCTGGAGACGCCTCTGGACCTTTCGTCACCAGCCAAGCCACCAACCACTGCTCCTCAGCTCAGCAGAGCCCCCTCCCCGCACAGTAGTGTTGTTTAGATGCCACAGCAGTGTGCTGAAGGGGGCGTGTCCGAAAGCTTCTTAAAGAGACAGAGGCCTATTTCAAGACGTTCAGTACAGCCATTTTGAGAGAGCAATTTTATTCAAGGCAGTTATTTTAATTTACTGCATATACAGACCAACAGAAGGTTACGTCATCATTGTAGTATGCTATAGACTGGTGCTATGTGATTGAAAAAAGCATAATACCCCCTCTTTAATTCAAATGTATTCGTGAATGTTAAATGTGTGCATCAATGTCTCTTTTGCGGCTGAAGTGCAGCTTACGCAACGGGCCGTTACGTGAGCGCAGAGGCCCGTACAGCGTCCGACTAATACGTTACCTAATGGCGGGATTATGGAGAGGTAATTGAGAGAAAGGCTCGGCAATAGTTTTCTGCTACACTGCTTTAGAATGAAGGAGAGGGGAGATAATTACAGCGTGAAGCATCTGCGCCGGAGCTAATGGCTGTGGGTTTCTTCTTTTTTTTTGCATAAGGTAATGATTAACACGAGGAGATTTAAGACGGTATTTTTTTTGAGGAATCCTTTAATGATTTGCCTCAGGCGTGAGTTCGAGTCTAAATGGTTTACCTTCGATTAGCTTGTGCTGCAGTTTTCCCCCAACAACGGCCTGAACATCAACAACTTGAGCACAACATTAGGTGAAATTTCCTGCTTGATTCAGATACGATTTAGACACTGGCTTCACTTGAATCAGGAGAAGGGAGGACCGCCGTGGTCATTTTCTGGCATCACTGCACTGAAACCTGTTGAACAGCTGTACAAAAAAGCCATCAAGGTTTTTGCCACACAAAAAAACCTACTCATCTCATCATTGTCCAAGTCTAGAGAAGTATCATCTTTTGAGTTTTGAAAATTTCAGAACTTTTAAACACGCTTGTCTTGCAATGGCCACTGGCTGCTCTGCTTTATGACCGCAACACTGGAGGCCGCCATTGCTGTAGTTCCTCCATATAGCCGCTAGTCTCCCATTGAAAAGCATTGGACTTTAGACACGTTAAAAACAACTTTAACGCCTGGTTTCTACTTTTAATTTTATTTTATTGCTACATATTCCTCCTGAGATAACGCTGGGTTAGTCACAATTAAAGAAACCAGGCTGGTTTTCGAAAGAAATGTTTTTGAAATCTCGTACTAATGAGGGTCGGACTGTTAGCATTGGAGCTGCGCGAGCTACACGTCACGCAAGGGCCGAGTCTACAGTGAAGATCCCGCCCTTATGCCCTTATTAGGAACATGCTTCGTCAGAGCTGGGGAGGAGGAGTCTGTAAATCCGCCATGATTTCCCCCTCGAACGTGGTCATTATGGTAAACGGGGAGGAGTGAGGAGGAGCTGTCTATTCTTTTTAACGGTTTATGTTGTCTTGTCTACAAATCTTTCCATGGTCTCGCCCCACCCCCTTTGGAGGAATTCATTCAAAGAAAAGACGGTAATCTTAGAGCCAGATCAGCCACTAGAGGTGACTGTGAGGTTCCATTCAGACGAACTGCCACTGGACAAAACACCACATCTGTGAAAGGCACAAGCTGGAATAGTCTTCCAATGACTATTCGAGAGTCCTCCACCTTTACAGTGTTTAAAAAAGAGCTTAAACTGTTTTTAAAGGCTAATCAATCTTGTGATCACTTGTAAGATTTACTGTTATAGGTTGGGAAACTTTTTATAATGTGCTGTAAATAGTGTAAATACTATATGTCCATGTTTGTTTGTTTGTTTTAAACATTTGTTGTCTTAAATGTACAAAGACTACGGATGGAAAATAGCCCATGGCTAAATGTGGCACATTTACACAAAGTAACTGTACTGAGTGTTCATTAATGTGCACTGTCCACTTCAAATAAATAAAGTAAAGTAAGTAAGTACTGTAAGTACTACAACATGTAACAATATCTCCACTCAGGATGAAAATGGCTGATCGACAGAAGCCGTTTGTATGTGATCGTAGTCTTTGCTCAAGAAGAAAACCGTAAAAGGACGGGCCCAGGGAGCTCGTCTTTATGTAGGGGAGACCGGGGATATTTGTCACACTGTATTTTCTAGAGTTCGCTGCTCATCAACAGAAAATCCCACAGGAGTCAGACCTGCATTAAATGAAAGCTTAAACCCTTGACTTGAAGGAGACCTCCCTCTTTTTTCTATCATACTGCAATAAATAGTTATTAACCGTCAGACACAACAAAATCGACTGTGACAGTGTGCCCCATGTGTGGGGCAAGTTGTCACAATGCGTGGGGTTGGTCGTCACTATTGTTTTTAATGGAGTTTTTATGTTAACTTGAAATGTGATAAACCTTTGTAACTTTTTTTGCTTTTTGAGATAAAACTAAAAGGACAAAATATGTTTTAAAACATTCACAATGCCAGAAGTGTTCATGACACTCATTTGAACCAACTGTTGATTTTTTTTGTAAAATGCTCTATGAGGTGTAAAATGTACAAATTCACTAAAATGCCCCAAACATACGGCCTCTATGAAAGCTAATGTTAAAATATAGTGATTATAAAAACATATTAGACACAAAAGGAAAAAATGTCCCACCATGTTATGCCCCATGTGACAAATGACCCCTCAGTTTTTGTGACAAATAACCCTGAGTGTCCACTTTACCAACAACGTAAGCTAGCTAACAAACGGCTTTAGCATGTTAGCTCTAGAACGGCTAATATTGATGCTAACGTCTCTGTCTTTCAGATCAGTGTCTTTTGTTTAAGGCACTAACTAAAGGAAAGCTCTCATTACAGAAAAGGCATAAAAACAATTCAAATGTGTCCTCTCCTCATGTCTTCAGTCCAAATGAGAAAATTATTATTGGATTTTATTGGATTGAATACCAATACACATATTATATATCAATACCAACGTACAGCGCCCTCTAGTGTGGCTATTCCCCTGTGTCTAAACCTTTTTCCTCGGGGGCAGCACATTGAAGTGTATATGCAGGGCCACAGATCGGTCAGTGCTGTCAAACATACAACTTAGTGCATTTAAGAGCGGTTTCAAACGTCCCCCACTCCTTATAGGCTTGGAAGCTTAAACCCAGCTCTGTCTTACAGTAAAATGTTTGTTATTGAGGTTTTAATCATGCTGAATTATGAAACTCGCAACTCGAACTTTGGGCCCCAAACAAAGCAGCATGTGGTTATGTTTACAAGGCAAAGACTGTCAGTCCAGCTACGCCAGGATTTACAAGAGCTGGATGATATGGCCAAAAAATTAATACAAATAAATACATGGAGCTGATTCAAGGACCCAGACACCTTTTATACTAATCTCGGCTCAAACTATAACAAATGCTTTCCTCCGGTTTCAAATGAACGCAAACATCTGCCATTGTCTCGTACAAACTCCAAAACTAGGTTCTGTTTTTTTGTTTCAAAGAAATGGCTGTAAACCTGACAATTATAAATTCCCACGATGTTTATTAAGTCGATTTTTGATTAACTGCCCAGCCCTAGGATTTGCCAATGATCTGCTTCCACTCCTAAGACTAAATGAACACATCAAAGAGTTAACGGGAAACCCTTATCTGTGTATTTTACGATTTTACGTATTTTACAGGACAGAATCTCTTCAGCAGTTCATAAGAATCACAGCCTACGTTTTCAGCTCTGCGTATCTCCACAAGCTGTTATTTTTGAATGTAGCATCTTGACTTCAGTGTCAGTGGAAATGCATAGTTTGATACGAAATACACCAGCCAGAGGTCTCCAAAATGGCGGCCATAACAACAAAGTCATGTGACTGAAAAGCATGTCAAGCAGGTACTGTACTGCACTATAGTAGTCGAGCAGTATTTGTTTTTTCCTCCTTCAGTATATTGTAAATTCTGTAATAATAGTACAGTAGTTAATTAAATATATTAGATCAGGAAATGAGGCGCAGCAAACAAAGCGTAGACAAAGAACTTGGGCCTTAATATTAAACACAAATATTTGTCATGGGCAGGCGCTGTTTACCCAGAGCCCAGTGCAAAAACCACTGTTACTCACAAAAACCTATTAATTTAGACATTACGATGATATGTATGGACCAGAATTTTACTCATATATGTTTGTTTTTTGTATACACTAGAACACTATAACTGAATATGAGTTTGTTTCCCCGGTTTGAGGTCCGTGACTCTGACCTGGAGGACGGTGTGGGGCTGTAGGTTCTCCCGGGCCCAGTAGAGGGCGTCGTGGAGCTCTTCTTCATGGCGGGTCTGGAGGACAGAGCCAGAGACACGGGCCTGGCTGAGGAGAGGGGCACAAACACAAGGGTTAGTAATGTGTGCGTAACTTTACAAATGTAGCCAGCCCTAGTTTTTTGAGCAAAGAAATCTGCTGAAATGTTATAAGCAAATGGGAGCGCCACATCAAGACTAAACAGACAAAAGCAAACTCAAAGTATCCTCTTCCCCTTTTATTAAGCGAGAGTTTGTATGTTCTCACATCATGTTTCTCACATCAACCCAAAAAGCACAACAGGTTAATGCAGCTAAAGACTTGGTTTGTCGCAGTGGTTCATATAGTCATTTTAGAAACCAAAGATTGAAACGAAGGAATATAATAATCAAGCAGAATAGGCACGTCTCATGCATATAGGAAAATCTGGGAATATGTCCACGTTTAGAAGAATGAAATAGTCAAATAGGATGATATAAATAGAAATATACAACATATACAAAAGATGACATATGGCAGTGTAAATATAGGTGCTTCTTCTGACTATAAATGTACATATAGACCTAGAGATGGGTTCCTGGGTTTATGTTTATTGTTGTTTATGTGCTGCACTGCTCCTGACAGATCGTAGCAATTCAGTACAACAGTAGTTAAAAGGTTTTTCAATCTGACAAATCCATAAATGAAGATAACACCATCAAAGGTAAAGCCAGACGGAGTTACAAACATTGAGCTCGTCCTATACCTTTCCCCCCTGCTCTCCGTCCAGCCACGGCCGCAGCGTTGGCCTGATACTCCTCCGTGATGTTCAGCCTCTTCAGCACGTCGGCCAGAGCCATCTTCAGCAGCTGGATCTCGTCCTCCTGCATCTGCATCCTCTGCTCCAGGTAGGTCAGCCTGTCGGCCACGTCCAGGCCGCTGGCGGCGGAGCTGCGGTCGTCTACGATCACAGAATGGCAAAGAGAGAGAGCGGACGATGAGTCAGTGACGAGTCTGGATTTTAAAAAAGGGCTTTCATGCTTGTGTTTTTTCTGGTGATGAAACGACATTTGTATCAATTTCATGAGGTGTCAAGCTAGTTCTCCAGTGTTTCTGTGGAAAGTGACCCTGAAAAATGCCTATAAACTTGCCCCTGTGGAAAATCAGGGCGCTACAAATATGTTTGGAAAGTAAGGAATGAGTTTGGACGAGAACTAACATTTATATGTAGTGCCTTGTAGAGCCACATTTTGTAATAACACCACATTAACACCACAGATCAGTGGTCAGTGCATTTAAACATTCAAACTGGGTGTATTGAAGAGAGGTTTAAACTGTGCCCCACACCTTTATTTAGTAACATAATGCTAGTTCTGTGTCACAATAAATGTTACTTTTTGAGGTTATAATTGTGTGGAATGATTGCAGTAAAAAGTACCATCTCTGGTGATGTGTGCCAGTAAAATAAGAAGCCGGAGGGCCACCAAAAATTGGTCTGAGGGCCGCATTTGGCCCCTGGGCCGCACTTTGGACATGCCTGCTGTAAGCTCTCCAGTCAACAGACTTTGAGATTTGGATGTAAATCATTGTTAACCCTAACCCTAAGGTGGAAGTTAAGTGGTTAATAAAACCACATTTTGTAATAATGCAATAAAATGTGCGGTAACACTTTATGATGACTGTGCTATTAAAGCATTTGTAAATACTTATTTTGTCATTTTTAAAACATTTACAAAGCTTTCCTCATCATTTGTTTATTTATTTAATTTATTTGGTTGTTTGGTTGGGACAGTGCACATTAATGAACATACATGGGACTCATGCATGTAAAAACGTCATGCCGGATTGTAGCCTCGGGCTAATTTGCATCCGTTGTCCCCCACCCGCACTCTCAGACACACTCCTGGCCTATTGTACATGTTTTTAGTGGTAGGGGAAACCGGAGGGAACCTAAGCAGACACGAGGATAACATGCAAACTCCACACAGGAAGGCCGTGCAGGTGGGAATTGAACGCTACCATGCCGTTACTTTTTATGAATAAATACTGATTACCTTCCGTTAATGAATGAGTTCAGACTCTATACAATATGTCCAAACTGTTTTCCTAAACTGAACCATTTCTGACCCGTCCCAGACCTGAACTGTACTATGTGTTTAGATGCTTATTAACGTTAACGATGGTTAATGAACTATGTAAGGTCTTATAAAGGATTAATGAATGAATTAACAGTGCATTACTAACTGCTTGATAGTGTGTAGTGATCAATTTGATTATAAAATGAGTTGAGAGAGTTTATTACTATTAAGCAGCTTGACATTCCTTCCTCTTTCATTGTTTGTCATTTAAAAGGCCTTGAAGCTGTCAATTCAGAGCGTAAGGTTTTCAAAATGTAGTTACTTGTACAGGTCTGGCTCTTCCCCACAGCAGGAGCACTCCAAACCAGAGAGCGGACCACGTGAGGTGAAAAGATGAGAGGAAATATGGCTTGAATTATTAACAACCCAGTAAGGACGGATAATTTTTGAAATCCTCAACTGGTTTAGTTTTGAGACTGACCTTCAACACATCGGGACAAGCTGCGACCCAAATAATAGATTTATATTTAACTTAAAATTAACGTTATTGTTCAGACTCCACACTTTACCGCACAGGGACGGCACGCAGCGTTACTACGGCAACGCATCTCTTTCTGTGCTTGTAAACGATCCACAAGTGATTAGCTTTCTTTGTAAATGTTTCATAAATCACACGCGTGTTACAAAGGCCTAATAGCGCAGTTAAGTAAACTATAATCCAACGCTTTCCTGTTGCTCTATTTGTCAAACACCACCGCCCCGGCCGCGCTAGTGTTTGATAGTCACTCATATTAAATAAAATCAGTGGCGTAAATATGCAACTTAACATTTGAAAATGCCAAACGCAACCCTTCCCGGAGAAGACAGTGCCGCTATTTACCAAAACAACAACAGTAATGATCAGACTCGTGTGACATTTAGAATCAAAAGCCCTTGTGTTTAGCAGAAATCAGGGAACGGGGTCAGGGCACAGCTGGGCCCTGATCTGCTCCATTGTCGCCCTGACGCTGCGCCATGTAAACAAAGGCACCTCTGAACCCGCAAAAACAAGCGCAGCACTCTTTAAAGGTACTATTCTCAGTCTTATATGTTATCTCAATAAACGTGGATGAAGCACAAATTTCTAGATCAGATGTAGGCTTTACTGATACCGCATTTATAAGGCAAAATGTGTTCATGTTTACTCTTGCTTTGGTTCTTAAGGCCACCCCCACTGATAATTATCCAATCAGAAAAGCCCACAATGCCCCAGATATTGGTTTGACAGATACTGCGACTAAAATCTGTTGATAATAAGTCAAAATATATGACATGACCTAACAACCAAAGTGGCACATAGTTGATGTATAAATGAGATTGCACTTTGGCGTTTTAAAGAGGGGTATTATGCTTTTTCAATCACATAGCACCAGTCTATAGCATACTACAATGATGACGTAACCTTCTGTTGGTCTGTATATGCAGTAAATTAAAATAACTGCCTTGAATAAAATTGCTCTCTCAAAATGGCTGTACTGAACGTCTTGAAATAGGCCTCTGTCTCTTTAAGAAGCTTTCCGACACGCCCCCTTCAGCACACTGCTGTGGCATCTAAACAACACTACTGTGTGGGGAGGGGGCTCTGCTGAGCTGAGGAGCAGTGGTTGGTGGCTTGGCTGGTGACGAAAGGTCCAGAGGCGTCTCCAGGAGGTGGGGGCGTTCCTAGGAGGACTGAGGCATACTGTAGCTACACCTAAAATGGCTGCCGTCTAAGTTTTTACTGATTACTCAAAAATATGTGAATGAGCCAAGGCAACACTCCAGGCATGTGTTTAATGAGGGAATGACATAATAACATGATATAAAGCTTGAAAAAAGTCGATTTTACATAATAACCCCCTCTTTAAGTAAGTGGTTTATTACGAAATTGGGTTAGAGCGTGGTGTCCTGCACTGGTCAGCTCCTCCACCTCCTCCTTTCTCTTCCCCCGGCACAGCTTCCTCCGCTCCACAACAGTCTTTCACCATCTTCTCCTCGTTTGCCTCTTTATTTTCTCCGTGTAGCGCCTCTTGTGACGCCTCCACTGTGATGCGGGGCATGTTACAGTGTTTAGCGGAAGACAAAAATATCAACTCCACCTGCTTTTTGCACCACTTTAGCACACGCTGGGCCCGATCGCTAAACACAGACTGCAGACGTGGCGATGTTATTCACAGCAGTAGCTTTACCTCCTACAGACCGTACTAGACTGGAATATCTCAATGGGGTGGGGGTTGGGGATGTCTGTTCACGCATGCAGGTGTTTTGATCATGTTTCCCTTGCCCCGCACTCTTTAATACTGGCGCTAGAGCCTGACCATTGATATATTCTCTCTCTCTTTTGGGTCATGGCCAGTGTTTAACTCACAGTGGGAGATATAACTGGTTGTTGTCAGCTCTGCTTGTAGCACATGCCTCAGCCGTCCCTTTTTTTTCTCTGAGCAACACCCTCAGGTCACGGGTGAAAGCACTGGCACACCGTTGTTTGTACGCAAGACAGCAAATTCGTTGTTGTTGTGCCAGGTGGAAGATCTCTTTTGCACATGTTAGTAAATCATGCTTAGTGTCCATTCTAAACCGTTGCTTTACTTATTTACCTGTTATTAATAAGCATGTTATAAGTGTTTACTATATAATATCAGTCTTAATTTGATGGGGAAACAGATTTATCATCCACAAAACACCACCTGCTTTTGTCTTTTTTTTTTTACCAAGCATGGCCCAGGGTTAGTGCGATTCGGGCTCAAAGACAGATGCTGTAACTGTGATTAGTCTTTCGAAATCAAGATTCATTTTAAAGCACCAGATCATGCATTTCAGAACAATGTTTGTAGAGGTCCAGAGCACAGTTTTGCGCATAATAAGACCTCATGGAGACAGGATATTTGGGTCCCGGCAGGTGTTACTGTATGCTAATACTTGCAGGTTTCATTATGTATGCAAGTGTCGGGGAGACTGAGAGGGCTTTCACTATACGAAGAAGAAAGGTACCTGAAACAGATTGTGAGAAAGAAGCAGCAAAAGAGGCACAAGCTGCTAAACAGAATACTGAACAAGAACAACTCAAATCCACCATCTCCGACCATTGTAAAGGGAAACACAATCATTAGATAGAGGACAATAAACGCCCTCATCGGTTAAAGGAGACCAGTGAAATTCAGAAACCTTCACCCGGGACAGTAAACCGGGATGAAGGGGCATTGTTGCTTTCGCTCACCTGGGACGATTGAAGAAGTCGGACTCCCTTCACCAGCGCCAAAATCTACAAATAATGATTCAAAAAGTAATTCTATTTCCCCTATTGCTTTGAATGTTACTTTGATATAATCTCAAACAGAACAGTGTTGAAATATTCCCCCAAAAATCCAATGACATCAAGAAAATGTACTTATGTAATATTAGATCGGCCTAAAAAGCTAAACAGTGATGTTATTTTAATCCTAACAATACATCCTTCATTTTGAGAGTAGTATAAAGAGGCGGTGTATACCCTGGACGGCAGTGAGCAGTGAGTACGGGTCGATCTGCCTTTGAACATGTGCACCTTCCTCCCCGACCAGCACAGTCTTCCTCCTCTTCCTCTCCTCGCGCGCGCACAGCCGCTCGTTCTTCCTGCCCGCTTTGGCGCCCTCTGCCTCCGTAAAACGATCCATTTTCAACACTTAATGTCTCATATCTTCCTCTCCGCTTTTTCGCCTCCGGGACTGGACGCCCGATGATGATGCCGTGATGTTTTTTGCTTCTGATGGGCGTGATGTGTCTGCTGATAACGCTCGCATAAAGATTGGAGAAGGGGTAGGCGGGGTGGATTGGGATTAAAAACTCCGCTTGTATGCGCGTGTTTGCGGGAAATACAATGATAATCCACCGGATTGAGCCCCTGAGGCCACGCCTGCATAAACCAGTGAACCACATGCAGAGGGGAGGGGACAGGGAGGGGACGGCAGACATCGACCTCTCAGGGAGATTTGATGCACAAAACAAGAATCTATGTATCTACAGTAGTTTACACTGTTTTTTCGGTTGCAGGTGGCCTTTTGAGGAAGTGTCACCGAAATGTCAGGTGCTGCTACAAACACTGATGAATTACTTTACGTACAGACTCGACAAATAAAAAAAGTACAAAATGGAGTGCGACACATTCACTGCAAAAAGTAATCTAAAAACAGATCTAAGAAACATCTTGAAATAAGTAAATTTGCCCCGATTTAAATTACTAATTTCAAGAAATCTGTCAGTGGATTAAGTTTTTTACACTTAGATTAAGAAAAAACATCTACAACAAGTTTTTTGAATCGAATTTTTAATGCTATGACATTTTGATATGATTGCCTTTATAAGCCTGACTATGTTCAAGTCCAGGCTTACTGCTGCCTATGGCAGTTGATTGTATTTTTACAAATATACATATTTTTAATGTATTTTTTAATGTATTTTTTAATGTAATTGTATCGTGTTTTTAATGCTTTTTATTGCATTTTTATTGTGTTTGGGTGTCTGGTGTTGCTGTGAGGCACATTGAGTTGTACATGTACATGAAATGTGCCATATAAATAAACTTGCCTTGCCTATAAAATGCCTGTTTAGTCCATGTTTTAGTGCATGGCGAGTCTAAAATAAAGTGAATTGAATTGCATTTCACTTTTCATCCAAGAAGCTTCTTGAATTTCAGAACATGTTTAGAGGTTTTAAAGGAACAGGCCACAGTTTTTGCATACTGAGATATGTTCTTACCTGAGCTTAGACGAGTTGATGCATACCCATCTGGTCTTTATGGGTGCGCTCAGTCACGCAACAAGACAGAAGATGTTGTTAGCATTTAGCCTCTCCTCTTCTTTATGGGGCCAAACGGGGGTGAAGTTAGACGCGACCAAGCTCTTCCACGTTTTCCCTCTTTAAATACGGTTACGTGAGTAGTTACACGATCCAAGTATACAAAATGAAACAAACGATTTTCTAAGTGGATAAAAAGGGGTACTATTTGTAAGGCGTAATAACACCTTAGGAGCACTTCGACGTCTGCGCAGTAAAGTGAAGATATTACTGGAAGAGCTTGGTCACTTTTGCGTGACTGAGCGCACACGTAAAGACCAGACAGGTACGCATCAACTCGTCTAAGCTCAGGTAAGAACATATCTCAGTATGGAAAAACGAAGGCCTGTTCCTTTAAGCTAAGCAGGGAGGTCAAGTAAGTTTATCAGTCAAAACGTGTTCACAAAGTATTTCTTCAAAGTGCTTTAGAGCAGAATGCGTTTCAACCACTTTCGATTCTAATGGCAAAAACAAACAGTTCACTCGATTGACGCGGCCGCTGCTCGACTCAGACGGCCGACAGTTCCGGATTCATTCATTTCTCTCCTACACAAGGCCAAAAATATGAAGCCTCATCAGGTTGTACAGTGGGATGCGATACACTTCAGTGCACAGGTGTCGGAAATTGCACAGTCAGCAGGCAAACGGTGCCAAACTCTAAAATCTGATTTTGATTCCTGAGCCGTGTAGGCCTTTTGTGCAGTGCTGTCGTTATGTCTTTGTCTGATATAATGAACTTGTTTTTCCTCATTGACGAGTTACACCAATTTTTGCTCAGAGGTTGTGTCCAATTAAATCTGAAATATCCTAAAATCCCTTCGATTCCACTTTTTAATGTAATGTTTGCAAATCATTGAGTAAATTGAGTAATAGAAGCAGTAAATTTGACTTTCTGCTACTTGCATGAACCCTAAACATGTATTTAGTGCTTTTGTACGTCATTTTAAACTGTAAAACATTAAGAATTCTTTGGAATATAGTTCATTTCATTCATTTCATTCATTCATTTATTTCAGGCAGACAATGGTAACAAAAGAAAAATATACAATATATAAATAAAATGATCAATTTCTACCTGAAAGGGAGTGGGAAGAAGATAACTTATTTAATCCCACCCCCAGTTCCCCATTCAGAGTTTACTACATTCAGCTTCACTGTTACTTTGTTCAAGGATTATTTTACAAATGAAAGATCATGGTGGCATTACCACAGGTAACAATAATTATTACATTACAACAAACTGTATACCAACAATATAAAGAAAATTAACAATACCAACAATGGTAATGGACAAAATAAACCAACGATGGTAAGGAAACATTGAGCACTTATTAACACTATGAGACAACAGCAATTTAAATTAAAGACCCTCATCTCTATATTTGACCAGACCCGATGTATAACAATTCAATTCAACTTTATTCCGGACTCGTAGTCCATAAAAATAAAAATAAAGGACAAGACATACAATTAAGATGGCATTTTAAAAAGACAATCATGCCAATGTCTCCACAAGTCAGATTGATAACGTGTCGCACTCCATTTATATTTGTGAGGGACACTATTGTTTCATTTTCAGACATGTTCAATCGACACATAAAGCTGTACATCAAAGTTCGAAGCACGGCCTGTAAAGTGTTTACTCTGGCATTGACAAACATTTCTGTGGCACTTGACCATCTCGGCTTCTTCAAAAGCACACGCAAAGCATCATTATAGGCCACCTGGAGCCTACGCATGCTGGCTTTCTTATAATGAGACCAGAGATGAGCTGCGTACAAGGGAGTACAGTACGCTTTAAATAAAGTCAGCTTCACTCCCTCTGTACAACAGCCAAACTTCCGTGCCAGGGTATTAGCCTGGGCATACAACACTCTGCATTGTCTATAAATGTCATCATCATCAGACAAGTCCTCAGTGATGATGTGCCAGTTTGAATCGATGGACAGTTTGGCATTGCTTGTGTTGTAAGTCCAGTTTGTTCCAGAGTTTCACTCCACATACAGACACACAGAAACGTTTACGAGTGTTTTGAGCTCTTGGCAATGAAAAATATCCAAAACCTCTCAAGTCATAAGCTCGCACTGGAGTTATAAAAAAACGTTGTAGGTTAGGCGGTAGTGAATTATTAATACTATGGAGGCGGGGCATGAGATCTCTGCATTGATAATGAAGCTGTAACGTTTCCAATAACCCAGTAAATGACTCGGAATAGTCTTTTTATAGCCCACTCCAGTGGCAAAGCAGTTCCTCTCCTGATCCCCAGAGAACACTTGAATGAAGACACTGACTGACGCTCGTGTTTGCAGCAGTGGGCGGCTTCTCTGCGGCGCGTTCACCGGAGCGTGCCGCGTCCTAATCCGGTCTCGTGTGCACGCGCCTGTCTGTCCTGACCATGACATCACCCACGTGCCTCCTCCGCACGCCCCATATGGGATTGGGATTAGAATAGCACATAATCCCAGCGCTAGAAAAGGGAATTAGTGGGGCCCCAGCGCTCACCTCTAATTCGCCGCGTGCAGAGACACACGGCCAAACAATGGATCGCCGCGGTTTGAAGTCAGGATTCTTACATATAATAATACTCTTTGAGATTAGGGCCGCAAGATTGATCGCTGTTTCAGTGGTCGCAATGAGCAAATCAAAAAGCGACAATCGTGCTAAGAAACACTGAAAAATGTCCTCTGCAGAGTAATTGTAAATAAGAGTCCGAATGTGTTTATTTATACTAACTGAGCACACTTATTTATTCAAACAGCTACAGTATCTGATGATCTAAATGTCTTTGGGCGGCATCTGAGACCTACAAATCCACAAATTCATTCTTCTGAATAATTGAAGAGGCACCGAGAGCCGCCCACACCAGCAGCACAGTCGAGGCGTCACAAGAGGCGCTACAGGGAACAAAAAAGGGGCAGACGAAGGAGCTAAGACACACAAGCCTTCTATCCCTACTAATGTACGTTCACTGGAGAATAAGATGGATTACATTTGTCAGAAGATGTTTTTTTATTCACTGAGTCCTGGCTCAACTGTAAGGCGGAGTTTCACAGGTGACCCTCAGGTGAAGCCAGGGGAAAAGGAGGCGGACAAAAATGAAAGAAAGCGGAAGGATTAAAACGAGGAGGCCGCGAGAGTGGAGGGAGCTGTGCAGGAGGAAGAGGAAGGAGGAGCTGACCAGTGCGGGACACCACGCTCTGACACAGGGACGGCAGCTCGCAGAAATGCAGCAGCTCAGGACTAACCCGAACATCTGCTCTACGCAATTTCGTTACAAATAAAGCACTTACTTATTTATACTAACTGAGCTGTCATAGATTTTCTTACAGCCAATGAAGTTGTTATTGCACATGAAACAGGCAATACTTAACTGTTAGATGCTTTTGTTGTTTTCGGTTCTGGTGGGGGTTAAAGGAGCTATATCATGCAAAATCGACTTTTTGGAGTTTTTAGCCATGTTGTTATGCTATTTCCTTATCACAAACACCCCCAGAGCGGTTTTTGGCTTCATTCACGCAGTTCTAAGTAATCCTCCTGAATCCTGCTCTCTGAGCAGCTGCTCCACCCTCTCCTGGTAAACCACTGAGCTGTTCAGTTGTGTCGTCACAAAGGAACGGAAGTGCTCTACGTCTGTAATGTAATGCCTTACGGCCTGATTTTAATTTATAAAACAGCGTTTTCATTATTTTTGTTGTAAGAGAGAGTGAGAGAGAAAAAAAAAAAGGAACTCTCTGACGCGTCTGTGCTGTCCCGGGAGAGTAAACAAATGCACCCCCGGAGGATCTGAACAGAAGTCTTGTTTGTGAAGACTGAGCTCTTTCTAACCAACTCTGGACACGCTTGTTCTTTTTCTTACCCAACGATAATGTCACGGGTGCGCCTTTGGCTACGAGAGGAACAGGACTATTCAACCTTCCTAAAGAAGAGTGCACTCGCCAGAAGTTGGAATTTCTTTCTGGGATTCAGTTACTATATCAACCAACCTGTAGCCTAGCTAACGCCAGACTGCTGTGTGCGCTCGAATCTTTTCGAACTTCACAACAGGGGACCATGGCCGACATTTTTCCATGGATTTGGGCACCAATCACAGAACGAGGAGGGACGGTAAGACGATGACGCGCTATTTGACATAAAGCTTGTAGTTTGTTTAGGGATAAAAAAAAAAGAAAAAATATTTACGGATCCAACATGACAGCAGCAGACGCGATGCCATCTTTCGATCAAGCTTTAGACCGTGTTCTAAATAGTTTAGCTCAAAAGTTTACAGCAGGTACGTCATACGTCATCTGATACCATGATACGATTGGCTATGACTACGTGCAGACGCATGAGAGACATTCGTAGCGCCCAATAAACGGCTATGGACAATCGTAAACCACACCTCTCCTATGAGAAAACGAATTGGTGGTCCCCAGACTAAATATCACTTGTGATTTTAGTCTGGCGTTAGCCAGGCTAACCAACCTGATGGATGCTTGGTGAACCTTGGCCAGAATCAAAGTGGATTAACTTTTATAACCAACACGATCCCATAACCCGATGATGGGGAGGCCAGACTGAGCGGTGAGTCAATCAAAACGTGTGTTAGCGTGTGTGTTAGCGTGTGTGTTAGCCTGTGTGTTAGCCATTTATGAAACTGTGTTGCACATGTCAACTCCTTATAACTGCATTATGTGAAGTAACTTCACTTTTTGCAGCGATATTTATATTTATAATACTGTGAATGTGGAATGAGCGGAGAGAGGGGCGGAGTTAACTGAATCGAAGCGTCTTGTCTTCCGGGTTTGAAAAATACCCCCAGAAAATACTATATATTCTCTCAAAAATGAGTACTCCATAGTGAGAGAGGTACAATATAAATGCCTATAGTTTACTTTGGAATGGCTAAAATAGGATGATACAGCTTCTTTAAGAGATTAAATAATGCAGTAAATGTAGTTTGGAAATGCAGGTCCTGTTTTGCTCCATACCAAATGACCGCTGCGTTTGCACTTCTTAATCCATATTTTGGACATGTTTAAAAACCCATATGGCGTCGATCGTCTCCGCTAAACGAAATGTGTCAGTATGTAGCACAGAGGAGCAGTGTGTCGGGTTTTTTCCTGAGCTGCAGATGGTGTTTCCTGAATGAAGACGCAGCATCTGTCTGTCCATGTCTGCTCCTGTTTGACGCACGAGAGCGGCGCTGGCGTTTGGGAACTTTTCATATCACAGACCGGAGGAACAGGAGGAACAGGAGGAACACTCGCCGCCTAAATCTCTGCATTGCAACTGCAGCTTTACTCGATGCGAACTGCAACCCATAGCGAGCCGCCTACGCTTTCCAGAAGCCGCCCAGTGAAGTAGATTTGATCCATTTCTTGGGTTTAGACAGGATCACACGGCATTTCTAGTGTTTGCTGGAGCTGGGGAAACTCGTTCATGTTTCAGATTCAGGCTACAAAGCATTGTGCTTGACATTTAGGTTTGTCAAACTTATTAGCCCCACTTGACCTGTTAAAGGTGGAGGGTTAAGAACAAGTAGAAAAACATACGATGGAAGGGAGAGAGAAACTTCCAACTTAAAGGTCACAGTTTATCCTTTAAATGAAGACGATCTTTTTTTCACGATTCAACTACTTCAATTACCAATGAAAGAGGGGAAGCAACAGATGGAATTCACTCTAAAGGCGACTGTTTTGTGGGATAAGCATGCAATGTTATTCAAGATTATAAATGAACTGGCTCCCTTCAAATAAAGGCTCTCTAGGAAACGCAAATATAGAATTTTGATGCAGAAAGTCAAGTGAGTTAACCAGTAAAAATAATCATCTCTATTGAAAAGATAATCTCATGTTTTATCTTGAATAATGTACAAAAACAGTGAGTATCTGGGGCAAAATGGGGCCCCCTGTTGGACATCCTTGGACCCGATTAAAGGTACAGGCCACCGTTTTTCCATACTGAGATATGTTCTTACCTGAGCTTAGACGAGTTGATGCGTACCTGATTGGACTTCACGCGTGCGCTCAGTCACGCAAAAGACCAAAGATGTTGTTAGCGCAGTAATATCTTCACTCCTATAGAATTCTCTGCACGGACGTCGAAGTGCTCCTAAGGTATTATTAATAAAGTTCCCCCTTTTTAGAAAATCGACATGTTTAATTTTGTGTAACTATACTTGGATCGTGTAACTACTCACGTAACCGTATTTAAATAGGGGAAACGTGGAAGAGCTTGGTCGCTTCTAACTTCACCCCCGTTTGGCTCCATAGAGGAGGAGAGGTTAAATGCTAACAACATCTTTGGTCTTTTTGCATGACTGAGCACACGCGTAAAGATCAGACAGGTACTCATCAACTCGTCTAAGCTCAGGTAAGAACATATATCTCAGTATGGAAAAACGGTGGCCTGTTTCTTTAAAGGGGGGTATTATGTAAAATCGACTTTTTCAAGCTTTATATCATGTTATTATGTCATTCCCTCATTAAACACATGCCTGGAGTGTTGCCTTGGCTCATTCACATATTTTTGAGTAATCAGTAAAAACTTAGACGGCAGCCATTTTAGGTGTAGCTATGCCTCAGTCCTCCTAGGAACGCCCCCACCTCCTGGAGACGCCTCTGGACCTTTCGTCACCAGCCAAGCCACCAACCACTGCTCCTCAGCTCAGCAGAGCCCCCTCCCCGCACAGTAGTGTTGTTTAGATGCCACAGCAGTGTGCTGAAGGGGGCGTGTCGGAAAGCTTCTTAAAGAGACAGAGGCCTATTTCAAGACGTTCAGTACAGCCATTTTGAGAGAGCAATTTTATTCAAGGCAGTTATTTTAATTTACTGCATATACAGACCAACAGAAGGTTACGTCATCATTGTAGTATGCTATAGACTGGTGCTATGTGATTGAAAAAAGCATAATACCCCCTCTTTAAGAGAAGTTTAAATCCAATCTATTTTATTCCTATAGATCAGTGATTCCCAAAGTGGGGTCCGGGGCCCCCTGGTGGGCCTCAGAGACACTACAGGGGGGCCCCCAAAGCTTGTCTACAAAACAACTACATTGAAAAAAAATCATTTTAAAAGGTAAATACATTTATTTGGAGAAACATAATCGTTTGAACCAGTATTTAACTTTACCATCATTGCTAGATGTTGCTTTTTATGTAATTTTAGCTGTAAAATAATAGAAAATTCCTTAGAATAGAGTACATTTTTATGATTTGGGGGGCCCAGAGAGATTTTCAGATCGATAAGGGGCCGCGATGTCCCAGACTTTGGGAATGGCTGCTATAGATTATTTTTATTTTTTTTAGCTAGTGTTCCAGCTCGCTCCCTCTCACCTGCCATGAAGTCTGTGTCCGCAGGGAGCAGGGCGTCGCCCAGGACGCTCCCCTTCAGCGAGGGCCTCCTGTCGGGGCTGTCCGTGCTGCAGTCGTCCCCTGGATCCACCAGGAGCTCCATGTTCGAGTCGCCGTCTCCCGCTCTCTCTGCCATCGCTGCGGCAAAAACACGACCGATACGTGAGTTCATTCATAGCTTTCTTCCAAAATATTAACGGGGGTGAGACAATCCAGTCCATTTCATGTTTACACAACATCCGCTGCAAAACTAAATCAATATGGCCTCATTTATAGCTCCACCAGCCCTCAAGCGTTGAAAATTAGCACATAAACTTTAACAATGTTCTAGGTAAATCAATTATAAAATACAATAAATCAAACCAAACGGATTATCTTGACCTAAAGCCGATGTTTCACCACAAAGCCTGTATCTATGACAGTGCTCAGGTGTTTGAAACCCATCACGTTTACAGCTTTTGAAGATAACCCATTTGGTTTGATTTACAGGAGTTATTATGGTTCATTCAGTGTTACTTTTATGTCCATATTAAATGAACAAAAATACAACATAATAATAATGAATAAATTAAAGTTAATCCAATTAAGAGAAAACTGCTTATACAAAAATGTAAAAAAAAAAAGAATAATCCTAAAATATAAGAAAATGGAGGAATAAGAATTGTCAGAAATAATAATAAAATGCATAAAACCAACAAAAAAGACGCTGTCAAATATATTAAACAAGGAAAACAATAGAACAAATGACACTTTATATGAAACCAACGCACTGACAGAAACTTTGGTTAAAATAAAGAGGAAAAAATATGTCATAAATGTGTAAAAACCTGACAAATCCTTCAGTCAAAGATCATAACAATCAAATCTAGTCAGAAAAACTCCAAACATGTTATCTTTCCATCACGATATCAATTTGACATTTTAAAAGCGATGTCTTACCGACTGCTGTGTTATCCCGCCGGCCTCTCCGCTAACTCTCATAAACCCGTTCTCTTCGCAGCACCAGCGGGACGACACCTCTCCCCTTTCCCACCTCCTCCTGCGCCTTCAGGATTTGTAGCGTGTACCGTTGAACAGGGTGATGTCACAGATTAAGAGCGCGGTAAGCCATCTGAAGTCGCCAGGCAAGACGACGCTAAGAGGGAAGGAAGCGTCTGTTGCGCTTCTGAGACCTATGGAGACTGACACTATTAGAGCATTTGTACTCGGTGTTGGCGTCGTGTTCTTGGGCAAGACACTTCGCCCGCCTTGTGATTATGTGTGAGTGAGTGGGGGTTGGAGAGGCCATACAGTTAGTGCACATAGGCTGCTTCGGTTCAAATTTTTTTTACTCAGTATGAACGATAACAATTTCAATCGTTTTTATTGGAATTCAACTTGAAAGAGTCTGCTGATTTTTCATATGAAGAAAACTGAGTCCAGCTCATTTATATTTAGATTACATCTCTGACATGTTAGAGTCGTGTGAACCATCTCGGGCCCTGAGAACTTCAGGGAGGGGTCTCCTGGTGGTTCCCAGAGTCAATAATAAACACGGTGAGGCTGCGTTTCAGTTTCATGCAGCTAAAATCTGGAACAGTCTTCATGAGGATGTGAGACAGGCCTCAACTCTGACAATGTTCAAATCCAGGCTGAAAACAGCTCTTTTTACCCGTGCATATGGAAACTGAAAGTATTTTATCTGCACTCTTGCCTTTTGCTGTAATTGATTAACTTTATGTTGATGTTTTATTGATTGATTGATGGGCGGCACGGTAGTACAGCGGTTAGCGCTCGTGCTTCACAGCTAGAAGGTCCGGGTTCGAGTCCCACCAGGGACCAGGCCTTTCTGTGTGGAGTTTGCATGTTCTCCCCGTGTCAGCGTAGGTTTCCTCCGGGTACTCCGGTTTCCCCTACCACTAAAAACATGTACAATAGACCAGGATGTATGAGAGTGTGTTTGAGAGTGCGCATGGGGACGATGAATGGAAATTAGCCCAAGGCTACAATCCGGTGTGGCTTGTTCATTAACTTGCACTGTCCCTACCAAATAAACCAATAAATAAATACATTTGATCTGTTTTCTAGTAATTTTATGCAACTGTGAAGCACTTTGAATTGCCTTGTGTATGAATTGTGCTCTACAAATAAACTTGCCTTGCCCTTGCCTAGATTCATAATATACAATTATTTAGAATAGTTATTTTCAAAAGCGTTTTACTTTTATCGTCCTCATGCCTTGAGCTCTGCTGTGATTGACAGCCGTCTCTATGGAGACTAATGAAAGGGGAAAGGGGGCGGAGTTAAGCGTGTCTCTGCTCGGAGTGAGGGTGTATCCAGGTCCACTTTAAACGGACCAGGGTTCGTTTCGAACGCTGGTCCGGACCTTTTATGCTGGTGTGAATACAACAAACAAATCCTGGTCCAAAGAACCGGACCGAGACCCACTTTTTCAGGTGGTCTCGGTCTGCTTCCAAACGGACTCTGGTGCGGTTCACTTCAGGTGTGAATATAAACCACTGTTGATCCGAAACAACTCCATGATACATGCGCCTTTTTGGGCTTAACAAGCCACCGTAGCAAGGCACTGTGGGAAAAAATTAGCGCTAATACTGGATGGATGCTACAAACAACAACGAGAGAAATTGTTCCGTGCTCTATCCTGAAGGCATCCTAATGGCTTTTTCCTTGAGGATACTTAATATCGGAATAAACAGCTGAGTGTTGGCATTTGCATGTAAAAGTAAGTCCAGTTGAATTGTTTCTAGAAGATAGAACTGACCAACTGGATTTTGAGAAAAGTTTATCTAAGGTTAATGTTTCTTTTATTGCTCCACCAATTTCCCAAGCTTTCCTGATTGAAAAACAAAGACCTCGACTTCATCTTCATTCCTGACTGTCAGTGTCGGCTAACCACAGCCTGCCCACCTTCACCTCTCAACCACTCCGAAATCACTCATATCACAAGTGTTGCTGCAAAGTTGCCGACGCGTGCACAATTCCTCTCCTCCCAAAAGAGCTTACAGTCTCTGAGAACATCCGGCAGATCGGCCCCGGCTCTCTGCGCGGAGGAGCGGATCCCGCGATTAGGAGCGCAATTTGATTAATCACAGTCATCAGGAAGACAATGGCCGGACGTGGCGATTAGAGCGAGAGAGCAGATGTACATTTAGACCGGCCGCGATTGTGTGCTGGGCTCGCTGTGTGGAGACAGGTGCACGCTTTGCTGATCCGTCAAAGATTTCTGCCAACCAAACATTTACTCCCTACGGAACAAGGAGGAGAAACAACAGATTTGTTTTTAATGCAGCGGAAGATTTCTGTGTTGAGTTATTTCTATAGTGTTTGGGATGGAATGCTGGAATGGAACTTTGCCATAAAGATCTGTTACTTCAGGATGTACAAGCAAATATGTCCACTGCCGAGAAGTGAAATAATTTTCTGTAATAAGACTTATTACTGATAGTGCCTCATAAATGCTTTCACAGTCTCGCATCACATTACAGTTCTGCATATTTTTGCAAAAAATACGTATTACAATAGGAAAGTTTGATGTGTGGTGAGCCAATTTTCTTTCTGGTGAAAAGACCAAAGATGCCCTGTTCTTTGATTGCAGATTTTCTTGACTATTTTGCACCTTCTTGAGTGTTTCTCAAGAGCTGATGTCAATGAAGGTTTAGGTTATCTTGTCTTAGCCAGACTGACTTTATTTATGTATTCAAACTAGGGCCGGGACTTTTTTCGATTAATTGCGATTAATTAATTACATGAGGTTTAGTGCGATTAAAAATATTAATCGAAATTAATCACACTTTGCTTTCCACACTTCAGTTTCCTTTTTTCCTGCAGACGTGCAATTAATGGCAATATTGCACTGGTCTGTTGGACTTGGTTGAACAAAAATAAACAATATTTTGTTGCTTAAGCTTATGAATATTGTCATTATTCAATGGTATACTAAAAACCCTTATGAAAAAAATTACTTCTCACTGTTCTCAGGTCAAATATTTATATGCGATTAATTTTGATTAATTAATTACAAAGCCTCTAATTAATTAGATACATTTTTTTAATCGAGTCCGGCCCTAATTTAAACATATAAAGACAGTCTGGAATTGTGGTAATAGGACACAATTTCCAAATCGAGACTCGAGGCGGGGCTACCAATCGTAGTTTGAACGAGAGCGAACTAATCAAACACAAAGCGACCTACGTTTTGCGTTTACGTCCTCCCCCATGTTTTTTTATAGTCCACACGTGCAGTCAAGTAAATGTTGCGGTGAAAGTCCTCAGAGCAGCTTCTTGCTGTGGCTTTAAGGACAAGTCCAGCTCATTTAAAACAGAAGGGCACTGGTAAAAGTTCGTTGTGTCGCGGCCGCCATCTTCACTGTTTTGGAGCACAGGTGTTTGATGGGAAATCCTAGCACGGAAGATGACGCACTGTTAACTCCCGCCTCCCGTGCTATGATTGGCTCGTCTTGGTTTCGCCAGAGTCAGTGAGATTCAAATTGCACAATTCCAGACTGTAGCGCCATGTATCTCAGGATCAGTCTGGCTCGTGCCAGGCTAATCTTGTTTTAAGCCGGGTGTACACTTCGCGATTTTGGCCGTCTGCAATGAATGATCACTCGTCATCATGAGGCAAATCTTTGGGCGTAGCTCAAAATCACAGGTCGTAGGTCGTACTGTGAGACAGGGACAAAGATTTAAAATAGAACCGTTGTATGACCAAAGACGAGCTGCGACGGACCTCAGGCAGTGTCTGATATTTTGGAAACGCTAGACGCAGAGTGGTGCAGTGTGATTTGGGCAGCTCCACCAGCTGCCCCCACGACCCGGCAACAGACAAGTGGAAGAAAATGGATGGATGGATGGATGGATAGTCGCAGAGTGAGCCTCCTCTCACTTCAACGATGATCTCTGTCAGAGCCGTGGGAACATGTTTTGGTTAGGAGGTGCTGAAGAATATAATCGCCCCCCAAAACCACCTGTCCTATTTATTTGTATTGCTTGCAATGGGCAAACTATCCATCAGGGTGTGCTGCAGCACCCTCAGCACCCTGGGTTCCCACGGCCTTGATCTCTGTCAAGAGTCTTGATTTTACAATCCCCACGTTGTGCACTGTGACATCTAAAAATCTTATAAGAAAAGAAAAAAGAAAAAGAAAAGTATACACCAGCCAAAATCCTAAGAGCCGTCTCTCTTTTTACTCATGTGTGAGTGCAGGTTAGTCCAGTAGGTCTTGAGATCGAGTCCGACACTCGTTAACTTTTTTGGTGGTTGTTTGACTGGGAAAAACATAAAACACTGCCTATTCTTAAATGGTCTTAACTTATATAGCACTTTACAGGAAAGGAACCAGTCACATTCTCATTAATACACCAATGAACGCAGACCCTGGAGGCAAGGTTGGTGAAGTGTCTTGCCCAAGGATACAACGACAGTGTGCACCTTCAGGAGCTAGGACTCGAACCCCGGACCTTCCGATCATGAGACAACCCACTATACCAACTGCGCCACCGTCACCCCGATTATGTATGTAGTAATATTCCTCAAAATCACCTACACCATGGGTTTGATAATTGACTCTGGCAATTCGCTGAATGCCTCTACCTGCACTTCACCTCCTTTCATCCTGATCTGTCAAATATATCCTACAGGCCCAAAAAATGTATCTACAAGTATCGCAATTTCTACTCATATTGGGCAATCCATGTGCAAACGGTGTCTCAGGGCGATCTGCACCCCCATGAACTCACTCATCTCCAGATCTTGGTCAGGATTATCTAACTGGAGCCTGCGGTTTTAGCTTATTGTGCATTTTTTGGGGATGAGTAAAGCACCTAAAGCAGTTGTTGTAAATCAGACTCCTGGACAGATCGGTAATAGATTCTGGGAACAGGCCAAAAAACAGCTTGTCGAACCTGATCTTTGCCAGAATCTTTACCCTAAAGGATTGAGAGAAAAACGAGGGATCAAAGTAAGCCCTGAGCTGAAGGAAATCCACCCGGACAAGGAGAGAACATAAAAACTCCTCACATAAAGGCTCGGGAATCAAATCCAGGATGCTGTGAGGCGAGAGCGGGAGCAGAGAGGGAAGATGGGGGATGGGGGCGGGTAACCTGCTGGTTCCTGTTTATTAAAATGAACAGATGAGCGTGCCGTGTGGAGCGCCGCCGTTATTAGAATCTGCACGTGGAGGTCAGAGCGCTTGACCCACAGCTGCGCCTCCTGTCTCACTGCTGACCCCCCGTGGAGAGGAAGGGACATGACTAATGAGTTTTACCGCCGGCGCTTCCCAGACACCATAACTAACCAGGGGGACGTGTAACGCTTCATGGATTTGTCTTTTAAACTACATAGGATGAATGATTAGATGGATCCTTAAAGCCACGCTGTGGAACATTCCGGGCTACATGTGGCTTCATCTGCCTCCCTTTGTGAACTACAGGTACTAGCTCCCACCTGCTGACGTCTATGTACTTTAAACCGAGGCTTTGTCAGCATGTTGTGAAATCGAGTCCCAACTCTGACCTCTTGCTGAGTGTCTCTACTTCCTCGCTCTTCAGTCCTTTCTGACAAATTGACTTTTTGGACTTTGGAGCATTTATAGAAATGTTGTGGAGGAAGTATTTTATTTATCTTTCAAATGTAGTGGAGTAAAAGAAATATGTTCTCATGAAGAAACGCTACTCGAATAAAGTAAAGAGCCTCAAAAACTCTACGTAAAGGGGGGGTATTATGTAAAATCGACTTTTTCAAGCTTTATATCATGTTATTATGTCATTCCCTCATTAAACACATGCCTGGAGTGTTGCCTTGGCTCATTCACATATTTTTGAGTAATCAGTAAAAACTTAGACGGCAGCCATTTTAGGTGTAGCTATGCCTCAGTCCTCCTAGGAACGCCCCCACCTCCTGGAGACGTCTCTGGACCTTTCGTCACCAGCCAAGCCACCAACCACTGCTCCTCAGCTCAGCAGAGCCCCCTCCCCGCACAGTAGTGTTGTTTAGATGCCACAGCAGTGTGCTGAAGGGGGCGTGTCGGAAAGCTTCTTAAAGAGACAGAGGCCTATTTCAAGACGTTCAGTACAGCCATTTTGAGAGAGCAATTTTATTCAAGGCAGTTATTTTAATTTACTGCATATACAGACCAACAGAAGGTTACGTCATCATTGTAGTATGCTATAGACTGGTGCTATGTGATTGAAAAAAGCATAATACCCCCTCTTTAAGAATTTACCTAGGTAAATTTACTTTGTTACAGACCTGTGCAATAACATGTGCAATAACAATCTTTTTTTTAAATGCACGCAATAATATCTGTATCTACGTCACTGATCAACCACTTGCACTTAACTGTAAACTTGCACTGCTAATACTGACCAGACTACATTTTTATTATGGTTTTCATTGTGGTCATACCGCCTTTGCTCTGCCCAATCCCGTCAGACCTTGGAAGCTAAGCAGGGAAGGGCCTGGTCGGTACTTGGATGGGAGACCGTTTAGTAACACCAGGAAGCCTAGTGAATGGAGTGAGTGAGTGAGTGGTTGGTGGTGGTTGGAGGGGCCGATGGCGCAGACTGGTTGCCTCGCTTCCGTCAGTCTACCCCAGGGCAGCTGTGGCTACAACAGTAGCTTACCACCACCGAGTATGGAGGGAATGAATAATGACGACAGTGTAGCGCTTTGAGAAACTTGGTAATACAGGCTTGTAAAGCGCATTACAAGTGTAAGGCATTATTATTATTATTATTATAGTCTGCTTATCTTATTTTTTTACTGTTTATATATATATTTTTTTGGCAGTCATTGTATACAAGATACTGTGGTGTATATGTGAGTGAGGTGTCTCTCACACAGCAGGTTGTGGGGTTTAGAGGCGTGTCTAGCCCTGACTGGTGTTCGTCCTGTTCTCCGGACATTATTTTAGTTTAGTAGTGGCTGTGAAAGAATAAAGGTGACTTACTTGCAGCTCTCATGTGTCCATGTCTGTCTTGCCACATTGGTGACCCCTTGTCGTGAGCATGACGGATCTGGTGGAAGGAAGTGTTTCTCCGACTGCCGCTGGTTTGGCCTCAGTCATGGGCTCGGTCTCAACCGCGGACTCGTCCTCACCGTCTCTCCCGCCTCTATTTTTACTATTTAATTGTTTGCACATTTCCTGTCTATCCTGCACACCCTGAGTGTTTCTGAGAGCTGAATGTGAATTTCTCCATTGTGAGATTAATAAAGGCTTATCTTATCTTACCACTGCTGGTTGTGACTCAGTTTAATCAATTAATACAGCTGGACATTTCTTCAAGTTTGTGATAGTAATTCCTTCCTAATCTTTAAATGGATGAGACTCAACGCTGGACAGGTGTTGCACCCAACTGCTCAAATTCTGATTCAACATTAATTCATCAAACTGTGTAGGCCTATTCATTTCTTATCTTGTTACTGGGAGTGATTTTTAACACCTTTTCAGTACCACCTACTTAAAAACCTGGTGGGGATGTCATAAAATGTAGCTTTTGAAGAAATGACTTGGTTCGTCCTGAAACATCAGACAATTCTGTGAGGAAATGTCCATCTGCATTGATTCATCAAACTGAGTCACTGTCACAACCAAAATCCCAGCCCCTGTCCCTCATCAAGTCCAAATTAGCGCTAGTGCAGGAGTCTCTGGTTTGACCGAATTCTGGAGTAGAAGTCGACACAGTATTTGGCCAGCAGTGGTGGAAACTAAGTAAAAAGAACAAGTACAAGTAAAAAGTACAAATTATAGGTACTTTTACTTTACATAAGTAAATTTTACTTTTTACTTTTACTTCACTACATTTTAGAGCCTGTATCTGCACTTTATGTTTTATGTTTATGTTTATTGGTTTATTTGGTCGGCACAGTGCAAGTTAATGAACAAGCCACACCGGATTGTAGCCTTGGGCTAATTTCCATCCGTCGTCCCCCATGCGCACTCTCAAACACACTTTCTACTCCACTACATTTTTAAATTAGGTTAAAAGTAAAAGTATTTAATTTTCAAAGTGACCTCTTTACGATGAACTGGTTTAGTCCCAGTTTAGACTTGGTTTAGTCCTTTAGACCTTGTTTAGATCTGGTTAGACCTGACCTAGTTTAGTCCTGGTTTAGACCTGGTTTACTTAATGTTTTTGACCTGGTTTAGTGGTTTACTCGTTTAGACCTGGTTTGATTCAAATGATTTTGATAAATCCTGCACATTAAACTCTTAAATACTTTTACTTTTTACTTATAAAGTATATTTTACAATGCATACTTTTGTTAGGGTGACCAGACGTCCCAGTTTACCCGGGACAGTCCCAGTTTTGAGTCCTCTGTTACTTGTCCCCACACATTCCTCCAAAACCATTCATTTGTCCCAGTTTTACACAGGATCTGTCCCAAGTGTCCCAGTTTTTGGCCAATATGAACCACAAAGTAACAAACTTCGCTTGAAAATTCATGTCTTTGGGCCATGCAAATGTCCATTACCAAGTAGAAAGCAATAAAAAATATCAAGTCTATCATGTTAATGCTGATTGGTGCATGGTGTAAGACACTAACAAGCAGATTTACCATTTAGCGTGGGAAAAACAGTCATTAAATGGCTCCCTGGTTGACCATGCAACTAAATCCCAAATAGTGTCCCAGTTTTTTTAGTAAGAAAATCTGGTCACCCTAACTTTTGTACTTTTACTTAAGTAAAAATGTTATCAGATACTTTTACTTAAGTAAATTTTTGGTCCTGTATCTGCACTTTTACTAAAGTAAGAATATTGAGTACTTCTTCCACCACTGTTGGCCAGGTTGCAGTTGGCTACGTTTTATAAACCACTGTGTTTTCTTAAAGTAAACCTTATTTGGCACCATAGAGCTGAATTTTAATTGTGACGTTTGTGAAAGAAAAACTGATCACGTGCGCTGTTGTGTGTCAAAATATAGCGCATTTTTCTCCAGGAAGTCGGAGGCTAAACTAGCATAGCATTAGCATTAGCGGTCCACCTTGTTCTCGTCTCAAGTCTTGCTTTGAACTCCGGCTGAGACCTGCTTCTTCTAATTAACTTACGTGAACAATCGGGTCTCTGGGAGCTAGACTTTCACGGTTTGATTCAGGTAGTTCAGGTGAGTATATCTGACCAAATGGTTGGGCCGCCTTTAGCTTTGATTGTAGAATTCGCTGTGGCATAGTTTCAATAAGCTTCTGCAATGTCAAAAGATCCAGTGTTGTATTAACCTCTTAACCCCCGCCTTAACCGACCACATTTTCTCCAGTTCAGTTTTACCCAAATGTAAAAGCTTCTTGACTGGAGCTTACATAGGGTAACCAGACGTCCCAGTTTACCCGGGACAGTGCCAGTTTTGAGTCCTCTGTCCCATGTCCCCATGCATTCCTACAAAACCATTCATTTGTCCCAGTTTTACACAGGATCTGTCCCAAGTGTCCCAGTTTTTGGCCAATATGATCCACAAAGTAACACACTTCGCTTGAAAATTCATGTCTTCGGGCCATGCAAATGTCCATTACCAAGTAGAAACCAATAAAAAATATAAAGTCTATCATGTTAATGCTGATTGGTGCCTGGTGTAAGATATTAACAAGCAGATTTACCATTTAGCGTGGGAAAAACAGTCAATAAATCGCTACCTGGCTGACCATGCAACTACTGTAAATCCCAAATAGTGTCCCAGTTTTTTTCGTCAGAAAATCTGGTCACCCTAAGCTTACAGTCTAAAGGCCAGAGTAACGCCTCATTTGAACGCGAAGACGTTTTTGACGCTTTTTCATAAATTTTTTGTCGCTTGTTTTGTCGGGTGTTTTGTTGCTTTTTTGATGCGTTTTTATCCTTATTTACGTCTCGTTTTTGTCGCTATTTTGACGTTTTTTTCCCAAGAAGCTTTAAGATTTCGGTAATATCGAACTGGGGAAAATGTGCTCGGTTAAGAGGTTAATTCTTCTCCAAGAGCTTGTATCGATGATGGGAGAAAGTGACCACTGCGCAAAGCCTTCTCCAGCACATCCCAAAGATTCTCAATGGGGTTCAGATCTGGACTCTGTGGCGGCCAATCAGGACGCTGAGGTAGTTTGCTGATCTGATAAACCACCCCCGAAAAGAGAAATTGTTCGAGAAATAAAAACTCACACGCTGATTTTTCACAAAGTACTTAAAATTTATAAATATTCTTTCAAGGAACAGTATAACTCAGTAGGGCTGTTTAAATCTTTCAAAATAAAAGCATGACAAAAAAGTGACAGTAATCCGATACGCACATACATCGCTTCTCTACTTCAAAAAATATCTAGACTTTATCCCGCCCCCCCCGTTTCTCTGCAAATACAGCAAATATCAAAATATGTCGACAGTAAGCATCAATACACAGCGCAGAAAGCAGAATCACATGACTTGGGTCTTTGTTTGAGTAGTTTGGGCGAGATTTATTGTGAAATGTCGCTTGTCTCTTGGGTCTCGAGAGATCAAATATCTATGAATGTATATCAAAACAAAACATTGAAGGTTTTAATGGTCGAAAAGTCAATAATCATGTGCTCGAAACCCATGGATGTGCCACATTTTTGACGTTTTTCAAGATGTCTTTTTCTCTCATTTGAAAGCCTGTCAAAGCGACCCAAATCAAGATCATTATTTTTGCAAAGTCGTTTAAGGAAAGACATTTTAACTGGAGATATTTACTTTTTACAGCATATATGGCGGCAATGACGTCCTAAATTTAGCTCACTACTAATACTTCCAGTTTTTCTATGAAACCAAACACAACGCGAGGAAAACAAGCGGTTCCCTGTTCCCGGATTAGGAACTGGCCATACAAAAGAGGTCCTGCCCTCTAGGGGTCGGACACTGGCGATGCACATCTGGGAGAGCGAGAGGGAGGGGCAGCCGAGGTCAGCTGATCCGCTCCGAAAGGGGAATGGATGAAAACAAGGAGGTACTTGAGGTGGAAAAAAGTCCACATGGAAAGTTTGATATAGACTTCAAGACTATATAGTAAAAGGGCAGACAAAATACCAAGTCGACTTTTGGAGCTTTGATCGTGTTATGTTGCTCCTTCTTTAAAAATAACATAGAGCTGTGTGTTGTTTCATGTTTGAATGAAGACAGTTGCCTTTAAATGCTAAAAGTTTGTAAAAACCTAATCTGAATTACACAGGTTTTTAAAGAACTATGATCATGTCAAATAGGAATGCTGCAGATGGCTTTAAGGCAAGGTAAGGCTTACATTTTAGTTTCCCGGGAAATGTGTCTTGTGCATTTGTGAGGATTAACCTATTGTGCATGTTTTATGGTTAATATTTAAGAGCCCTCGCCACTCATTTCTTGTGGTGCATATTATACAGGGAAGCGAACGTGGGTAAAGCGCGGGAGAGGCATTCAGCAGCAAATTGTTGGAACTGGGATTACGATGCCGAGGACAGCCTTAACTAGACTATCAGCTACAGGCAATTCCATTAATTTAATACGCTGCTGCTTTTAGCAAGGGTCACGGACTAAACCATGTAGCAAAATTATTGTAACCTTGTGGCGGTGGACTTTATTGTCAAGGGGGTCATCACACTTTTCAGACCGCGACCCCCAAAATCTAGGGGCAGGTGCTTTAAAAGGTAAAATAAAATGAAGCATGTAAATTGCTTGATCAGATCCTTTTTTTGCGAGGAAATTAGCACGGTGATAAAAAAAAGAAAAAAAGAATTAAACATTTTTGCATTCATCTTTCAAATAGGCTGGAATCTGTCTGGAATTTTTAAGTAATTTGTCCATCAATTATATCGTCATCGTGATATTTCTTTTTTATATCGTGATAGAGATTTTAGGCCATATCGCCCTGCCCTAGCTTCCACTCACAAATACACTGAATATAATATTATACGTTTTAAATACAGACTTGAAATCTTTTCTTCCATCAATGTTTCTGGGATAAACACATCAGTGTGACTGACAGAGGCAGTGTTGTGAGTTCTCCAGAGTGAAAATAAACACTAGCTGCAGGATCACAAATGAAACGTCACTCTATGTTTGTTTTTGATGAGGAAACAACATTTCAACACGTTTTATACGAGCTCCAGAAAGTCGATTTTGCATTGCATCACCCCTAGTTTCCCCAAACCCTCAGAGTCACATGATTGTACAGTCACCACCTGCTCATTTGTTGTACACAAGGGGCGCTTTGGTCTGGTCTCCACCCCTGACAAAAGAATAAAACAAATCCCAAAATAACAAACATATCCACATTTCACCCAATCAACATCTCTTTAATCTCTAAATTCATAAGTTACAAATAAACAAATTATTTCTATCTCGCCACACAAACAAATAGCATTTTTTTTTTGTCAAATAAGTTAAATTGAACTCTTATATAATGTATCGTTAACTCCATTTAAATATTTCATCTTATTTAAATATAATTATTACACAAAAATACTACACTGTGCATTGGTTGTCCGCTCGTGTAAAGAGTGCCCGCAGCTTCCTGGATCCAGATATATATATATGTACACTTCGTTTAAACAGAGGCGGGTAGAGCGGCCGAACGTATTTACTACAAGTACAAGTAACGCTGCTTTGTTTACAATTTGCACCCAAATAACTACTGGCCGGAAAGTGTTTGGAGAAAGATTTGAGTGAGTATTGAGGGACTTTCTGAGTGTAAATGCCTGGTTTATGCTTTTGTACTGACAGATTTCAATAGCCAAAGCATATAATAATGTAAAAGTTTAGCTATGTCTCATTATCGCGACATAACAGATTAAAAAGATGCTTGGAATAACACTTTATAATAACTACACCTTATATACCCTTAATAAATGATGAGTTAACACTTAATTCATCATGAACAATCCATTAGCTTTATGTGACTAACACCTAATAACTACTTAACTACTACAGTTAATGCCTAACTCATAATGATTAGTTCTTCACATACTTCACTAATTCATAAGGTAGTTATTAAGTGTTAGTCATCATAATAAACTCATCATTTATTAAGGCGACATAAGGTGTAGGTCTTTTAAAGTGTTACTGATGATGGTTAAGGTACAGCAAAGGAAGTAGGAACACAAATTAGGGCTGCACATTGTAGGGAAAAGTGCTAAATTGCGATTTTTTTTCCTGACAAATACTGTATAATTGCTGTCTTTGCGATAATAATTGCTACCGTTAATTGTACAGCCCTGACTTGCCATCATGAGACTTTCATGAGACTAATCACTGTGGAAGTCAAAAGTCAAAAGCACGGTCTCAAAAACCACAGTTATCGAGTACTTGAGTAAACGTAACTGCGTCCTACCCACCTCTGCTTTTACATAGTTAGTCGATTTGGTACACTCTCGAGAGAAAAACTAAAACTAAATTAAACGAAATCCATGGATATTCTCTTCCCTCAGTGACATCTCTAAAAATAGCAATTCTAAAAAATATATTTGCATTTGCCATCTTAGGAAATCGATATAATAAAATAGAATGTAAGCTATGTAAGGGCGTTAAGAGAAATTGTTTACTCCAATCGTTTTTTTTGGGAGTGATCCTTCGTGCGGCGATTCCAAATTTTTATGAGAATGAAACAAGTTGTTGGGGAAAACAATCGGGGTACTCTTACTCTTAAAGGTTTTGCGCTTCAGCACGTGGTTAGAACTCTAGAGTGGTCCGAGCAACCGCCGCTGTGGCGAATGGTGGCCATCTTGTGACGGTGTGAGACAGTGGCTCTCAACTTGTGTGGTATCGTAAAATATTTTTGATCATATTTGTTAATAAAAAATCACTTAACCGAATGACAAAATATCAAATCCAAAGCAATCAGAGCTGCTTTTCAGTACAAGAGTGAGAGAAATGCATGTTTTGGTGTGTATTTCAGATATTTTGGGGGCGAATTTGGCAGGTGATATCTAGCAACCCTGACTGTGACCTTTCGGATAGTGAGCCAAAATCGAATTTGCCAGTTGTGACATAATAGTGGACATATCATGAGTAACTGTGGCTAATAAACATGTATCCAGACATATCTTATTCTATTTTTTTAAGTTTTGTGTTTTAAAATAATATCTAGGTTGGGAAAATACACTTTTGAAGCGCGGATTGTGCTGGTCAGCATCTTGTTTTGAGGTTGCAGGCAGGAGTGGGTATTATTAGTGGGTATTATTCCCGCAGGCAGGAGTGGGTATTATTTATGTTTAAGAAGTAAAGACAAGCTCTCATTTTCATCTAACGTACGCAAACAAATCAAGGGCGCAGTTTGAGTGCAGCAGTTTGGCGATCAGTCCTAAAAATGCAGAGGAGACTCTCGGGTTGTTATCATTTATGTAAGAAATGCAGGGAACTCCGCCCGAAATGCAGGGAACTCCGCCCAGCACAATTTCTGCGGCATGCGTGAGTAAAGACTAGGGCTGGGACAATAATATCGGATCGGATCGCATTACTTTTTGCTGCAATACCAAGCATCGATACTTCATCAAGTATCGCAATACTTTCAATACTTGCGTTTGGAGGCGTTTTTATCATGCACTCCTTTGTTTTCCAGTTCCTTTGTCTTAATGCACTTTTCAACCTTAACACTTCAATAACTGTCTAATGGCATTTGGTGTATAAACTTTGGACACGTTTTAAGGTAAACATATTACTTATTATTACTGTATCGGATTGGCCCCTGAGTATCATGATATGTATCGGATCGTGACAAAAGTGTATCATCCCAGCCCTAGTAAAGAAAGTCAAAAACATACTAATTAAGGTGAGGTTTTGACTAGGACGTGTTATAACATGGTTAAAAAGTCATGATATGTCCTTTGTAAAACATTATAGCGTTTGAATCCTGTCATTATAACCATTCCTGATGATACAAGCGTTGATCATGAGGCGGGCATCACCATAGCAACAATTCAGTAACATAATATTTTGTATTTTCAAAGGCTCACTGAAGATGGCTCTTTTGGGGTCCCAATCCACTAGTTGAGAACCACTGGGATAAGGCATATTTCATTCGGAGGATTCCGGGCAACTCGGAAGCCACAATTTTCCTGTCTTCTTGCTAGAAAGTAATTTAACATGACTCCGACTCTCATGAGACATTGTCATAACACAGTCAGTCTTGTAGCCTCCCAGTTGCCCGGAGCACGTGATAGATTGATATAACATAAAAACAGGGTCACAAAGCATTCGCTACAAGCACAACAAAGATACAGTCATCGTAGTTGCATACAGAAAAAAGCATCAAATTCACTTAATAATTAGAAGGAACATCACAAACATCCTTTTTGCCAGAACGTCTGATTGAGAACAGTCACGATATGCTCCACAATGTCCACTCTAGAATTCAAAAACGCCCCGACGCTTCAAATGAACGCGACAGTGTGACACAAAACAAAAAGGCCACGCCCACTTGTAAGTTCTTACCCCCTAACCCCGCCCCCCCTCCCCCCATCTGAACGCAAAGACGCGCCTAAGCCCAAGCCCGGCCTCTCTGCGTCTAATCACATCAACATCATGGATACAAGTAGTTACGCTGTATATTGGTTATACATTAGTGGGGCAGATTAGGCAAATGTTGTTCACTTTGTGACACAAGCACGACTTTCTTCCCCAAACCATTAGATGCAAAAGGACAAAAAAAAAAAAAAACTCATGGCCAAAATTAGTGCTTCAAGGGTTGTTTTTTTGCCGGTAAAATGTCCGTCTCTCCAACTCTCTGACATCAAGATGATTTTGAGGAATACGATTGCTCTCAACAATATGTATAACGAGTATCCAGGTTATTAACGGAGATTTGAAGTATCCTGGTTTCGCCTGGATAAGCCAACATTCAAGGTTGTTAAAAACCAGAACACTCTTACTGGGTTGTTCCCACAGTTTCCGGTTTTACTTGCTGACGTACTCAGCATATGCAAACTTGTGAAACCGATATGGCGAGAGCAGAAACCAATGCGACTGGAGCTCGTACCTGGGCTTTTAAATCTTTGCTGTAAACTTTTCCAAACGACCACTTGGGTGCTCTGTGGTAGCGCCGGTGTTTGTAAGGGCTGTTCTCAGACTAAACTCCATAGACATATTATTAATGGACCGTCATTCCTCACTCCTCCCCGTTTGACAAAATAACTACGTTCAAGGGGGAAATCATGGCGGACTTATAGACTTCTTCCCCCCAGCTCTGACGAAGCATGTTCCTATAAAGGGCATGAGGGCGGGATCTTCACTGGTCATAGCAACTCCAATGCTAACAGTCCCTCTCCTCATTTGCATACAAGATTTCTAAAAAGATTCTTATGAAAACCAGCCTGGTCTCTTTAATTGTGCCTAACCCAGCATTGTCACAGGAGCAATATCTAGCTGTAGAAAGTAAAAAATGCAATACAATGTAAAACTAGCTTGTTCTGCCACCGCTATATGGAGGTACTACAGCAATGGTGGCCCTTCGTGTCGTTGTCGTCATGAATCTCTATCTCTGCTAGAAGCGGCCATAGCTAAACTCTCACTTTGCGACACTGCACTGTCACTGAAGCTGGGACAGTGCTGTGCAGCTTTAAGTGCTTCCTTGGAAAGTTCACGTCTCTGTGTTCAGAATAAATATCAGAAAAGCCATGTCTTAGCAACATCCTTTAAGCGTTTAACTCCTTGCCGTATTTGTCAATTGCTTCTCCCCTCTGTGGAGCCTAAAAATCCAGGATACTGTCGTGTCTCTTGTAAAAAGGGATACGAGTGTCCAGGTTTCTCTGACACATGTAAACATCATATCCGGAATATTGTCATAACCAGGATATGGTTAATAACCTGGATACTCAAGCGCATCATAGATCAAGTGCGTGTTCAAGTACTGGTTGATTAATTGAAGATCCTTCTGTAATACCTATTGGATAAACAACAGTATTTGTAAAAGTGGTGGGGGAAAAAAATTGCATTCGAATCCTGGGATAAAACCGGGTCGTGTTGGAACAAAAGATGACAAAGTTCATACAAAATGAACCAAAAACATCTTTACCAGAGCCCTGCCGTATTTTCACACAAATCCCTCCACGGCAACACTTAAGCATAATTTGGCCTCTTTACATCATGAAGTGAACAATTTGGTCTTCATCTGCCCCACGAAATGCGGAATGACTACAGTGGTGCATTCCAAGGGATTTCAACGCCAACAAAAACACACACGTTTCGCACTGACAAAGGCAGCCACAAAAGCCTCATCGAATCCTACGCGCGCCTCAAGTCTCCCCTAGTTAAGATTAGTAGGTGGGAAAAAAAGAAGAAGTTGTACATTGTAATTAAGGAATGGATTAGTGCAATATAATAAGGGGCTTGGGGCGCAGAAGAGCTGGCAGGGAGTGGGAGGGAGAGACGAAACGCGGCATCCTTTGGTTTAAATCGGGACGGGAGCGGGTAGCGAAAGCAAAAACTGCGCGGAAAATGGTGGGTCCAGGAATGCAGGCAAAAGCAGAATGCACTGATAAAAACGGGCAGGATTTCAGCTCGTACGACGACAATGATCGACCGTAAAGACTGCCGTGAACAGGTTTGGCTTAATTTGACTGGGGCAAAATGTTAAGATGGGGGCACTGCTAAGTTAATAAATTATAAATTGCTTTTGGATCGGTGTGATGGACTGGAGGGAGCAGGCCGAAGCAGCTACCGTAACACTCCCATTAAGGCAAGACCCTGCAGGTGAATAGGGAAATAAAATCAATTTAGAGATATCAATTTTAAACTTTCCCTTACTGATATAAATATGACTCGCAGCATGACTCGCCTTAAACGCTATTACGCTATTAACCTTCAATCCTTACCAGAGCCTCCGAAATATCCCCCAAAATCAAAGAGATTCTTCCAACTTTACTCAATTGTGGAAGTAGACATTTCCTCTCAAATAGCTTTCATTCAGAGCCAACTTTACTTCGCTTCTCTCTTCTCTCATTAACAGTCTTTGATGCTTCGCCTGATGATTTGGCAGAAGATGGCGCCGTTTCTCACTCCTCCGTTGTGATACAGTTCATTCTAAAGGCTATAAATCACTACACAAAATCAAAACTATAGACAAGACGGTTGTTTTTTTTGCAGATTGGTTCCTATTTGCGGGGCGCCATGTGGGCCTTTAGCTTTAAGTCAAACGTCCCACACATTAAAAACTCAGCTGTCTCCTTCATATATTTCTTGACACACTGTAAGTGATCATCTACCAGGAACTCGCTGTTCACCACACATTTAGAAAACATGACTATTCGAGCAGGTCTGAGCTGATCTTAATAGGAAATGAAAAAGGACAGGAAGTACTGGCCAATTGTGTGCTCGGCGTTGGATATGAACAAACCTGCCACATTGTTCTCATGGCTAAAAGTGCTTTCAAGCCAACAGCCATCTCTGAGACTGAATAATTAGTGCATTTGTGCTCGTACAGTCCTTTGTTTCATTTGCACAGGCCCAGTCGTTGCAGTGATATTAAAGCAGTAGTAAGTAACGTGTTTACCTAAATAAATCCTTTTCGTAGTTCCTCTGGGGGTAATACAAGTGTTAATGGGATGATTGGGGGGGTCTTTCATCTCCCCCTGGTGTCTCTGGCCAGAAAACCATGCTTGCAACTTGACTGCCACTGGGGCGGAGCAACCAATACACACTAATGGAATCACGAAGACTAAGCTAACAGGCTAACGGGCAAAGCTAACTGCGGGCTAGTGCCACTTTAAACAGTATTTACAGCCAAGTTTGAGTGAAAAAAATATTCTCATTGTATAACTGGATGTACAACATCCCTCTCTCCCTTGACCTTTTCTGTCAGCGTAGTATTTACTCTCCAAGACATTTAATAAGTTAAAAAATCGTAACTTGCTAAGACACCTGCAGTTGCGCTTATGGCCTCTAGGGGCAAAAGTTACTTAGTATTGCTTTAAGTGTGTCATACGGTACGACGTGCGCTTCTGGGCAAACCACTGCATTCTGCTTTTACCTGCTTTTTTTCCCAGTGTCGCCACTTGAACGTTTGCGTGGCAAGTTTTCGATTAAATCTTCAAAATGAGCAAGCGATGAGGGGTGGAAGGGCATTTCCCAGACGTCGCGACACTATGGGGTGCAAGTGCAAGGCAAGAAAGCAGCTAGAGCTCGCAGCTAGCGGGGATGAGAATGTAGTGATTTACTTGTGCCGCCTCTTCCATCGATTTGATCTCATTCGAGGACATTACTATGCGCATCTAGCTCGACTGTAAAGTAAGTGAGACTAGCTGCCTAAAGCTCTACCTGCAATTTATAAGGCAAGTCACAGGAAACTAACGAAAACAAACCAAGAGTAGGCTATTGACTCCTCAGTAAGGGCTATTTCTACTGGACACAAGGCTTCCCCCACAGCGGGATTGAAACAGAGACCGGATTTAGTGCCTGAGCTGCACACGGCGACAAATGCTTCTACATAAAGTGACTTGAACGGAGAGTCTTGATACGAGTAACCTTGAATACACTTATGTTTGTGTATAGGCGCTCATCGTCTAGGCGTGCGCCACAGCAGCAAAGGGTTTTCACAAAATTGTCATCTGGAAGAGATTGTTATCGAGTGCGAAACAGGGTTCACGCAGATAACAGAAAGTTGAGGACTGAGGAGAAATTTTTATTTAAGAAGTCAACTGTGCACAACCAACGTGTTTTGAATGTATTTTTGATCAACTTTAGAGTTAATTAATTTGAGTAATAATGTTCTCACTTTCATTCTTTTTGCTTAGATTTAATGCGTGTTGGAATCAAATGAGATTTCAGGCCATGACATTGGCACGATTCATTTTTTCTGGGTTGGCCCGGGGGTGGCACTTGTTTTTTCTGGGGTGGCACCAGTACTGTAATATATTCATTTGTAATATTTTCCATTACTTATAACATTTTGAAGCAGATTACATCATTTCTTTGGGTTGGATTTTGTCTACTTGCAAAGTGCAGGTCAGCTTACATTTTGCTTAATAATATTCATTGTGTCTCCTTGCACTATAGCGTTAATATTCATTTTATTTTGTATTAAATAAAAAGCAATCTTCTGACGATATTGCAGGTGGGGGAGGGGTGTGTGCTAATGTAGAAACATTACCAAAAATATTTTTCCTCATGCAGCCCCCCTGAGTGGGGTGACCCAGTAGAAAGCCCAGACACGCCACTCCTCTGTGGTGCCTCTTCCTGTGCTGTTTTTTTCCTGCATTTTTCCATTTTGAGGAATTTTCACCACTCAAAAGAGAGAGCACTTTTGCTTTGAATTATGGCAACAGTCCTCTTTTGATTGTGAACCCCATCTATGGAGAAGAATTTTGTATTTTTTGGGTAAAAAAAAAAAATCTAAAGTTTGGATCCAGAAAGTGGCAGGACCACTGGGTCATAAAAGTTCGTCCAAACGGCTACTTTTGGAAAACCTTTTGCTTCTGTAGATTTACGTATACATGACTTAACTACAGTAGGCCTACATTAATGTTTCTTCCCTTCAAGGTACATTTCCGACTACTCATGTCAAGTCACTTTAAGTGCTGTAGATATTTCTTGCAGTGTAACAGTCAGGCATGAGCCCCACATCGGGCACTGGGCATTTCTAGGCATTAGTTTAGTTTGATTAACCCAAAACACCTCTTCTCCAGCTCTCCCCTAACACTCTCTCCTTCCTCTCTCCTCTAAGATAATAAAACTCTCTGCATTTGCCTCGCCGTCGCCTCCTCCTGGTCAGAAACCTCACTAATCCGGCCGACAGTGTTGTGGCCCCACCTCGTTCGAGACCATCCCTCTGCCGCGGGCGTTTACAAATGGAACAAGCGCGATTGTTGTGCCGAGACGCTTTAGACGAACCACGCTTCGACCGGAGACAGCTCGTCGGCTGAATCACTGTGAGCCGTGGAAGATGATGAACAAACTCCTTACTCTGTCATAAAACGACGTCTACAACAATTACAATGGCTTTGATTCAGAAATACACTTGATCGTAAGTACAGGATTAGAATGATTTACTTAATAACTGATTTCAATCCGTCTCGTCAAAATTCCAAAGTGTCTCAAATCGAGTCCATGTTTTAAAGTCAATGTGGCATTTTAAGCTTTTCAGGTGACCTTCCTGTTGCAATCAGTGTTCATTATGACAACATAATTTGCCTTCATTCCAGTTTTGACAGACAAACTTTTCATGAAAATTTAATCGATGAAATCTACAAATTCATCAAGTCAACGTCACATTTACATAATTTCATTCAAGCCTACTTATTCACACTTTCATGGAGCTTCTGGACTAGTTCTTTTGGCACTGAATTTTAAAGATAGGAGGCTCTTTCAAACTTTGTAATCAAAAGTTTGGATGATTTTTTGTTTCTTCTTTTCATGTACTGTATGTTTAGCCTTTTATTAGTCGACAAGAATGCGCGGACAAGTCTTATTAACTACTTTTATCAGCAATATACTAACTGCTGCAATTATGACGACACATTTTAGTCGACGAAGTGAACACTGGTTGCAATCAGCCACAGAGCAATGGCTGGAGTTGGTCTTAAAGGTGAAGCGTGAGCCCCTGTCGCCCTCCTGTCCGTTTCCAGATTCTGAATTCAAGTCATTTAATTCATGTAGACACGTTTTTGCAGCTCATTTCTCCTTCTTCAATCCTGAAATCTAAAAGGAATGGATACTAGTAGCCCCTTCACAGTCTTCTAAAGGGATCTGTGCTTCATAATCGCTTTTTGCTTGAACTACTTCATTTTCTTTTTTATCACAGAATCAACAAGAGAAGTGCTCCTTCCTTTAGCCTCCCGGTGCAGCGTGCGGCGGGAGGTCTGTACTTTGATTCATTTCATAGATAAGTTTAAAAATCCTTCCGCTCCGTCCTGCCCCCCGGGGTTCTTCAGTTCACTGCAGGTTCTTGAGGATGCGTCCGTAGCGGAAGTCATAAACGTGGCGGCACAGGTACACCAGGTCCGGGTCTATGTCCGAGGGCACACAGCGGTGAGAGGGCGGGGCGAAGTCCGGGCGGGTCGGCACAAAGCAGCCACTGCTGTGGGGAGCGCCTTCAGCACGCCGCTTCATCAAGGCACAAAATCTGAGCGGGGAGAAATGAGAGGAGAGATGGGTAATGTAAATGTTTTTCTTAATGGTAATAATAATGATGGTAATTATGAAGTTCATAAAAATCTGGACGTGCGTAGCCTGGCAAGCTGCCCGACTTAAGACTCATTTATGCACTGGGTTCAAAATGGATGTGGTTATTTCTGTCCGTCTTTATGCTCCGTTGCCCAGGAATCCGCTCAACAGTTCGACTAACGGAGATGTCCCTGTGCGAACTGTTAGTGACACCACAGCACGCAGTGAAGACAAATAAACCACTTTTAAATCGTCATTTTAATCTGCCAAAGCATAATTTCCACTTCATTTCCTTTACTATTTCTCAGTCAGTGAGGTATAAAAAAAAATGTGCTGCTGACATATTTGTTTAAAGGGGGGTATTATGCTTTTTTCAATCACATAGCACCAGTCTATAGCATACTACAATGATGACGTAACCTTCTGTTGGTCTGTATATGCAGTAAATTAAAATAACTGCCTTGAATAAAATTGCTCTCTCAAAATGGCTGTACTGAACGTCTTGAAATAGGCCTCTGTCTCTTTAAGAAGCTTTCCGACACGCCCCCTTCAGCACACTGCTGTGGCATCTAAACAACACTACTGTGCGGGGAGGGGGCTCTGCTGAGCTGAGGAGCAGTGGTTGGTGGCTTGGCTGGTGACGAAAGGTCCAGAGGCGTCTCCAGGAGGTGGGGGCGTTCCTAGGAGGACTGAGGCATAGCTACACCTAAAATGGCTGCCGTCTACGTTTTTACTGATTACTCAAAAATATGTGAATGAGCCAAGGCAACACTCCAGGCATGTGTTTAATGAGGGAATGACATAATAACATGATATAAAGCTTGAAAAAGTCGATTTTACATAATACCCCCCTTTAATATAGAAGCTGCAGTTACACATAACACCAGAGGTGGCAGTAGTGGGTATAAAAATGACTAATGTGCATCTAGTCTCTTTAAACCTCTTAACCCCCGCCTTAGCCGAGCACAAGCTTCTTGACCGGACTTGACTAATAATTCATGCGTTGGTCTCCGGTCGGTTAGACTACTGTAACGGCCTGTTCACTGGCCTTTCCAAACGAGCTGTTAAGACAACTGCAGTACATGCAAAATGCTGCAGCTCGAGTCCTGACCAGAACCAGCAAATACGACCACATTAGTCCAGTGCTCCGGTCTCTGCACTGGCTTCCTGTCGCTCAGAGAATAGACTTTAAAATAGCTCTGCTCGTGTAGAAGTCCCTTCATGGTCGGGCACCCAAGTATATTTGTTGTATCAATTGATTTGTTTTATTGTGTTTTTATATGTGTTTGTGTGTTTTCGGTGTTACTGCGAGGCACATTGAGTTGCCTTGTGCATGAAATGTACAGCCTATAAGTATGTAACGCCTCATTTGAAAGCTAAGACCTACAGTACCAAATTAATCTAAACTTTTTCCTTGCGTTGGTCACCGTGTTGTCACATTTTAATCGCCGCATTATTGTAACTTTTTTTGCTGCGTTTTTGTTACAGCCGATGTGCTCAGAACAAGCCGCAAGAACTGCCAAACAGGAGCTGTCATATGAAGTATGAATAGACCTTAAAATAGTCTGGTTCTGCTCCAAAGAGACAATTCTGGCCACGCTTTTTTTGTTACTATACAATTTTTTATCGAAATCTCTACTATGGTCAATCTCAATAATCGTCATGGGACTTTATAGTCGACAGGTTTGCAGCATTTCTTTGGCAGAAACAGCTCCTAGTTTTGGAGTGTGGACAATGGAAGATTTTTGGGTTAAATGAAACTGGAGGAAAGCATTTGTTTTTGTTTGAGCTTAAGTTTGAATAAAAGAATGAAATATTAGTGATTTTTTTTGCCATATCGTCCAGCCCTACTGTACATCTGTTTTTGAAAGGGAAGGCAAATCGCTGAAACGTTTTACCATGCTGTTAAATTTAGAGCCAGTCAAAGAGTTTAGATCACACGTCACATGCGATTGCTTTACTCTAACGCCTGCTCCAGCAAACCCCCTGAGCGGACGTTTGTTTTGTTCACTCGGACGCGCGGTTGATGAAAGCGCGCCGCAGATGGCACGGCAATCCAAAAAGATCGCTACTGAATACTTTCAATGGAAGCCGTCGCATATGTGGAGTAGGTCCGGTGGCTTGGAAGTGGTTTGTGCGAGCTAAAAGTGCACTGGGGGGGCCCGCCACTAACAATCTGAATCCACAAAGAAGGATTCTGGTATTTTGATGTGTTATGAATATCAAACAATAGTGACACAGCGGTCGGAATCGTTTTCAACACTAGCTCATACGAACGCTGCCTGTCGAGGGGCCCCGCGGTTGTCTTAAATGACGCAGGTTCCCGAACTCTACGGTCTGACTAAGCTCTTCACATAAACACATTGAGTCACCCTGTAACTAAATGCAGTGAAATCGACTGCATCTTCGATCTTCACACGCCTCATCTGAAAAACACAGGCTGCCGGAGCAAATGATCCGCTGTTTCCCGGATTCCATTAACAGCGCACAGTCACACAGGTGCAAAGATAAATCAGACTTTCTGCACAGCTCCACAATTAGAAACTCCTTGCTTTTTTGAAAAGCGTCACGGCAAAGTACACACAATCATTAGTTTCAGAAGATTATTGAAAGCTACAAAAAAGGTGGATTTGAACATGTTTACTTCATTTCTGGTGACTCGCAGGTATTTGAAGGTCCAGTTCATGTGACACACTTACAAAGGTATTGAACGGCATTTTAACGGCACACTGCGTAACATTTTGGATTATACTGCTGCCAGCAACACAAAACATGCTCCTCATGACCAGCTCGACACAGGAAACGCTATTTTAGCATTTGGTAATCAAAGAGTGGATCTGGATTACAACCCGTTTAGATCTCATTTGGCTGCTCTTAGTTACATCGCCATGGAGACGGGCTGCAGGCGTCCCACTCCCAGTGAAGTTACAGTCAACAATATAAGTATCTGTAATACAATAAAGGCTTATTGCTTTATTTGTGTGAAATGTTACACACGTGGCTTTGAAAATGAACAATTGCTTTACCAAAGAGGCTTTAATCCAATCAGCAACGAATTCTAGGCTGATTTCAACAGAAGTCATTCCAGTATGATTCCTGTGCTAATGCTATTCGCGCCTTAAAGCAGTACTAAGTAACGTGTTTACCTTAATAAATCCTTTCTGTAGTGCCTCTGGGGGTAATACAAGTGTTAATGGGATGATTGGGGGGTCTTTCATCTCCCCCTGGTGTCTCTGGCCAGAAAACCATGCTTGCAACTTGACTGCCAACCAATACACACTAATAGAATCACGGAGAAGAAGCTAACAGGCTAACGGGCAAAGCTAACTGCGGGCTAGCGCCACTTTAAACAGTATTTACAGCCAAGTTTTGAGTGAAAAAAATATTCCCATTGTATAACTGGATGTACAACACCCCTCTCTCCCTTTACCTTTTCTGTCAGCGTAGTATTTACTCTCCAAGACATTTAATGAGTTAAAAAAATCGTAACTTGCTAAGACACCTGCAGTTGCGCTTATGGCCTCTAGGGGCAAGAGTTACTTAGTACTGCTTTAACACTGGTTAAGTTTTGTGAGCTGATTTAGGACAATTTTGAAGTTATTACACATTGTTACAGAGCACATTACATTGTACTAAATTTGGTAGGTACAATGTATCAAGGGTAGTGTAAAAAAAAGTGTTACCAAAATGTGTCACACACAAAAAAAGGCTTAAAATACGTATACTCAACACCAAGGCAAAGCTAAAATGGAACTGGTATTTTATTGATTTATTTTGAAAAATTGAAAAATGACCCTGCAATAACAGAGGCTTCTGCAGAGCTGTGGAACCAACAAGAATGAACCCCCTGCATTTTGACATCATTGACAGGCATAATAATTGGACAGAAAACAACACAAAGGCAGTCAATGGGCGCGCTGGCATTGTCCTTACCTACAGTACTGGGCGAGGGGGAGGACGTAGCATCTGTCTTCGATGCATGCCACACTGTTTTCATCCTGATGCCGAGAGGCGAAGATCTCATTCTGAAACAAACAGTGGGAGTAGACAGTGTCACGTCAACACTAGAGCCGCCTCGTGGTGCGGGCTGCAGGCGGCACACATGACAAGGCCCGCTTTGCAGTGTATGAAAGCTGTGAAAATGAAAAATAATACTCAAAATACTCCTTTCTCAACCCACATGAGCTATGTTTAGTTATAAAAATAAGACTTTCCTGCCTACACTTGGGCGTTACGGTGGCTGACTTTCTCAGCACTTTTGCCTCATAGCGACGAGAAATAAGGATTCCCAGACGAGGCGTTCACCCGGTGTCTGGATGGGTTTCCCCCTGAGTGCTCCCCAGTCCTAAACACGAACCATTGGAAATAAGCTCCAGGTAGATGTTCTGGCTAAAGCTATAGAGATGGGTGTTGCACTATGGTCGATTAAGAACATCTCACATGCGCCTTCACATACCAGTGTATCTTACCCAAGAACACTACGACAGAAAGCTATCCCCTAGTGGCAGCAGGGATCAAACTGAGGATATTTGAGAGTAGGGCTAACGATTATTTGATTAATCGATAGGCTGTGGAAGGTGTATGAAAATTGCATCCTTTCAAATGTGTTCATTAACATGCACTGTCCTTACCAAATAAATCAGTAAATTAAAAAAAATATCCATCCATCCATCCATTGTTTATTGTTTATTGGTTTATTTGGTAGGGACAGTGCATGTTAATGAACAAGTCACTCTGGATTGTAGCCCTTGGGCTAATTTGCATCCGTCGTCCCCCATGCGCACTCTCAAACACACTCATTCATCCTGACATGTTTTTGTGGTAGGGGAAACTGGAGTACCCGGAGGAAACCTACGCAGACACGGGGAGAACATGCCCTATTTGAGAGTGCTTGTGAATGCCCGATCTGGTTAAATCTCGGAAGCTAAGCGGGCTGTGCGTGGTTGATACCTGGAATGGTGTGCGACCCAAAGGCTGCAGTGGTCATGTACATAGTCTCCCACCTCAGAGTGCATGGAGTGAATGAAAAACTAATCCAACAAATACGATTCCCTTTCCTACCAAGGCCAGTGGTTCTCGAACTTTTCACACCAAGTGCCGTCTCATAAAAGAAGCCCAAAGGCCACCAGTTTAACAAGCACCACCATCACGTGATAAGATTTCAATCTTATTCAGAAGTAGAAAGGGAATACAGGCTCGCTAGAGTGATTTCACAATGGAACTGCCCAGCAGAAGACATGCTGGTGTCAAAACACGTTGGCGATTCACGTAACAATGAAGAATTTTAACTTTTTTTTTTTACCTCTCAGACTTACTCGGATGCTTGTTTTTTTGACACAATCATTCTATAGCAAGTCAGTATTCCCTTTCTGCTTCTACTGGTATCGGCTGCATTCTAGAAGAGTTTGGCACACACTTTAAGGACCCTGAGGCGCTCGCCTTCGCTATATTTTTAACATTACATTCATTGGTATGCTATTTTATGCAAACAATGGTTAAGACTAAAAGAATGTCTGATTCAGATATCCCTCTGCGTGGGATCAACACTACAAGAAGAGATCACGTTTTTTGTGTGTGTAGTTCATTGTAAGTTTCACCATCATGCTAAACTTTTATGAGCCCACAAAAGCTCAGCCCTGCTTTGTTTGCATGAGGGCAGTAGCAGTTTAACAATAGGATTATATCAGCACAGAGCGAGATAATGACGACTCGATGGCAGTAACATTGAGAGAGTCTCCTCCGGTCCGTGGCCTCACCTCCCCCTCAGCCATTATTTGACTGTACTGGACGTTACGGCCCCTGATAATGAGGGAGTCATTTCAATGCCAAATTACATTAGCAACTACATTATACAGCACTGCGAGCAAACTTCATTAAATGCCACCACTTCTGTGAACGCCAAGTTAGCATTTCCGTTCTGAAATGGCGCTTACATCTTGAATCGATTTGCCGTTTTGTTTGTAATCGCAGAAACACTCGTGCTTCTATTTTATAACTTTCATTAAAAGTCTTATATTTGGCATAAATCAGGCTTTTTGGAAATCGTTTGGACACGTAAGCGGTGGTATTTCATATTTTATTACTGAAACAATAGCCTTTCAACCATGTTACAATGTTGTTGCCTCATCAAACGCACTCATGCATTTTTGAGTAATCGTTATATCTCCCACGGCAACAGTTCAAAGTGTCGTGGCGCCTTTTTCTTATTTTAGCACATGGCATTTCTCTTTTACAACATTGCTCTGTCTACGTAATCAGGAGAGTATCTGCCGAGCTTCCTGCCACAAGTTACGGGACAACAGAACAACAAGCTGCAGCACCGATGTCCGACAGTAGCGGTACGGCACAATAGCACAGGGGTTAGCGCTCGTGCTTCACAGCTAGAAGGTCCCGGGTTCGATTCCCACCTGGACGGGGCCTTTCAGGGGAAACTGAACACCACTGAGTATGGGGTGAGTGTACAATTGTGTCATGTAAAGCGCTTTGTGACTGTGTCTGTGAAAGGCGCTATATAAATAAAGTTCTTCTTCTTCTAAAGCAGCGTCAAACGTTTGGAAACACTTTTTTATGTGTTGTTCTTTCTTTTATTTCAAGGCGATTTGCATTGTAGATTCTCACTCAAGGCGTTAATTTATGAATGAACTCATATGGAATTATGTTTTAAACAAAACAATACATTTGATTACTACTTTGCACATTTTCTCAAAGGGCTTCACAATTGAAGCGTATTGACTGGAGAGCTTACACTCACCTAAAGGATTATTAGGAACGCCTGTTCAATTTCACATTAATGCAATTATCTAATCAGCCAATCACATGGCAGTTGCTTCAATGCATTTAGGGGTGTGGTCCTGGTCAAGACAATCTCCTGAACTCCAAACTGAATGTCAGAATGGGAAAGAAAGGTGATTTAAGCAATCCTGAGCGTGGCATGATTGTTGGTGCCAGACGGGCCGGTCTGAGTATTTCACAATCTGCTCAGTTACTGGGATTTTCACGCACAACCATTTCTAGGGTTTACAAAGAATGGTGTGAAAAGGGAAAAACATCCAGTATGCGGCAGTCCTGTGGGCGAAAATGCCTTGTTGATGCTAGAGGTCAGAGGAGAATGGGCCGACTGATTCAAGCTGATAGAAGAGCAACTTTGACTGAAATAACCACTCGTTACAACCGAGGTATGGAGCAAAGCATTTGTGAAGCCACAACACGCACAACCTTGAGGCGGATGGGCTACAACAGCAGAAGACCCCACCGGGTACCACTCATCTCCACTACAAATAGGAAAAAGAGGCTATAATTTGCACGAGCTCACCAAAATTGGACAGTTGAAGACTGGACAAATGTTGCCTGGTCTGATGAGTCTCGATTTCTGTTGAGACATTCAGATGGTAGAGTCAGAATTTGGCGTAAACAGAATGAGAACATGGATCCATCATGCCTTGTTACCACTGTGCAGGCTGGTGGTGGTGGTGTAATGGTGTGGGGGATGTTTTCTTGGCACACTTTAGGCCCCTTAGTGCCAATTGGGCATCATTTAAATGCCACGGACTACCTGAGCATTGTTTCTGACCATGTCCATCCCTTTATGACCACCATGTACCCATCCTCTGATGGCTACTTCCAGCAGGATAATGCCCCATGTCACAAAGCTCGAATCATTTCAAATTGGTTTCTTGAACATGACAATGAGTTCACTGTACTACAATGGCCCCCACAGTCACCAGATCTCAACCCAATAGAGCATCTTTGGGATGTGGTGGAACGGGAGCTTCGTGCCCTGGATGTGCATCCCACAAATCTCCATCAACTGCAAGATGCTATCCTATCAATATGGGCCAACATTTCTAAAGAATGCTTTCAGCACCTTGAATCAATGCCACGTAGAATCAAGGCAGTTCTGAAGGCGAAAGGGGGTCAAACACAGTATTAGTATGGTGTTCCTAATAATCCTTTAGGTGAGTGTATATGCCAGTGTGATACCTCAATTGAAAGCCAAGATCTTCTAGTTTCTAAAAATATGTGTGAGATCTGTGTGAGTAAAACACAACTTGCATCACATTTGCCGTTCCTAACCAGGGAGGACGGCAAGTAACAAAGAATATTAAATATAAAACATATTTTAAAACATTTTTTTTTTGTTATTTCTCCCTTTTTGTTTGTTACATAATCTCATGTATTCATTCATAGTTTAATGCCTTCAATGAGAATCACACAATGTAAATAGTGTTGAAAAGGTTAAGCTATACTTTATCTTGTACATCCCCGGTGCTGGAGAAACAGCGGCCTGTGTGTTCAATGACTAAAGCAGGGGTGTTAAGCTCATTTGGAGCGGGGGCCAAATATGTAAACATAGTATTGGTCGAGGGCCGAAACGGAAAGTCTGTTTTGATTATTGATTTAACAGATTTTTTATTCTTTTACATAATATGCTTTAAACAGACAGCACACCCTGTCCCCATTTTTTAAGCTTCCAGGGCTTCATAAGGCGACGATTTGTTGTACTTTGAAATAATTTGCCACAAACTGTAATAAACTCATGTTAAAGCTGGGGTACCTGATTTTTTGTGTTGTAGAAAACATTTATTTTTGCCACCTCAGAGTATGTTGTAAACACAGCAAAACACAGACCTTGTTGTATTGTCTTCACCTAAAGTTTTATTGAGCAATGGATGATAGAAGTCTAATCTAAATGAGTGGAATTTATCTTGGGGGTGGCCGCCCCTGCTTCACTTTGTCACCACTCAATGTTGTATATTGTTGTAAAATGTGCATGTAATTACCTTCTTTGAACAATTTGAATACACATGAGGGACTGTGAGAGCTAGAAACAAGTTTGGGCCAAAACAAAAGATTTCACTGTTTGAACCGGAAAAATCAGGTATCCCAGCTTTAACAAATAATCCATGTATTACTAATGACACAGTGACCTGCATCAGACTGGGTATTTCATCAGCTGATGGGACATGTATTTCAATTCATCGGTGGGCCAGTTATAATATAAGTTAGTAATCACTCTGGGGGCCAAAAAAAATCATCTTGCGGGCCGGAGTTTGACATGTATGGACTAAAGGGACAGAGGCGATTTGCAACATGTGAGGAACGAAACTGAATAAACCCTTTTTAGATCAACTCATACATTTACATTTACATTTACTAGCCAACTAAATGTGAGAAGGTGATCGAGATTTGTTTGAAATAGTAAATGTTCTCAACTTACAGTATATAGCGCTTTTCTACCTTCATTAGGCCCAAAGCGCTTTACAATAAGGAACCAGTCACCCATTCACTCTCTCATTCACACACCAGTGTACGCAAACACTGGTTTGAAGTGGCATTCATTTTGGCTACATGTTTAAATAATTTTAAATCCTAGTCTTTCAATGAAAAGTCATTTAGTTTGAGTAAAGATACAGCCGAACGATTATTATTTTTTTATTCAATAAAATTTCAAGGCAAGGCAACTTTATTTATACCGCGCATTTCGTACACAAGGGAACTCAATGCGCTTGCAAATATAATGCAAATATAGTCAACTAAATCTGCAATTAATTTAGCCAACTTTACATACTATATATTGTCGAGTTCATATATTTACATACTCTGCTTCCCCATGAACACAGCACAGTCCGGTTCCTTTGGCAGTGAACTTAAAAACTTTAATTTTTTTAGTTACTATTTTAAAGAACGTTTCTTGGACCCAGTGCAGCACTCCCGACCACCTTGCTTTCACTTTAATTTTTAGTTTGTATTTCTAAGTCAACTAAAATCTCTTTTTTAATAATAATTTTCACTATCAACTACTTTTAATGTAAGAAAATGAGAGGAAGCCGAAGCACTCTAAATTTGCAAGTAGGGTTTTCTTTTCATTTTATTTAAAGCAGCACCAACGCGTTTCCACGAGTCTTCATCCATATTTTTCCACAATTTCGCAAGCATTTATTCTGCTTCTCCTGCGGCGATCCAGTGAGTGCCTCTCCTCTTCTACTTTTCATTTAATTTTAGTCAGCAAAATTATTACTTTGACTAAAATTATGCCAAAATATTTCCTGAATACTCTGAATAAAGAGAGAAACTAAAAATAACAAGAGGAAATAAATCCCTTGCTTTGATTAATAGTATCTTGTTTTCCCGTTGAAAGTCTGTCAGAAGTGTTGTTTCCCCGTACGTCACATCCATCACTCAGCCGTGATTTGGCAGCGTCGGATTTTCGGTGGAGGAGTAATGTCTTTAAAAGTGGCACGAGCGGTGACGGGATCAACGCCAAACTGTCAGTAAACCCTTCAGTGCGCGCTCCATCATCCCACAAACTGCCTGCGTTCAGTTCATTATTTGTTACGGACAAAGGGAAGTGAGTCGAAACGGTTTCCTCTTTTTGTATTTGACCTTTATTTCGCCATGAGATTCAAATACACCGTTTCAGAGCAGTCTAGGCCACGAAGAAGAAGACTATTGGACATGTTTTTAGTGGTAACAGAAACCAGAGAAAAACTGCATGGTGGATAAGTGGACTACAGCAAAAAGGTCCCGAAAATAATCAACCTAATTAGAGGTCGACTGATATGTTTTGTTTTTAAAGGAACAGGCCACTGTTTTTACATACTGAGATATATTCTTACCTTAGATTAGACGAGTTGATGCGTAACTGTCTGGTCTTTACGCGTGCGCTCAGTCACGCAACAACACCAAAGATGTTGTTAGCATTTAGCCTCTCCCCCTCTCCTCTATGGGGGTGAAGTTAGAAGCGACCAAGCTCTTCCACATTTTCCTTATTTAAATATGGTTGTCTTAGTGCTCCTGAGGTGTTATTACGCCTCACAATATAGTACCCCTTTTTATCTGCTTAGAAAATCAACATGTTTAATTTTGTGTAACTAGACTTGGATTGTCTGACCGCGCACGTAACCGTATTTAAATAGGGAAAACGTGGAAGAGCTTGGTCGCTTCTAACTTCACCCCCGTTTGGTCCAATAGAGGAGAGGAGGGGAGGCTAAATGCTAACAACATCTTTTGTCTTGTTGCGTGACTGCGTGCACGTGTAAAGACCGGACAGGTATGGATCAACTTTATTGTATTACTTTAGGTGATTAGATAGTTTCTGTCCCAGCTTGCTGTTGCTAGCCGCGGCGTTTTACGCGGCGAACAGAAATACAGTTGCAGAGGTTAAAACTAAGTCAGCAATTGAATTCACCAGGTTGGTGAATGGAGAAAAAAAACTAATCCCTACCCTGTGTTAAGAGCTTTGACTTAGAGACTTGTAAAAATGCTTTACAAATGAGCTTCCATTCCATTCCAACGCAACACAAGTAAAAGTCAAAGGCTTATCTACTTTTGCTTCACTTAAGTAGCATTCCTTTTCACAGTAACCTCTTCATTAGCACAGTCCTGAATCTTTTTCTTTTTTTTAATCTATTCTTCATTTTCAACACTATTTCAATTGTGTGATTGCCATTGAAGACGTTAAACTACGAATGGGATTATGTGGGAAACAAAAACTCAAAATATATTTTTAATTTCTAAATTCTTCAACATTGCTACGCTTTATTCTTGGCAGATTTTCAATTAGCTTCATAAGTTTTTTTTTTATTGCTTTTTGTGCTCATGTCAAGCAAAAATGTCCACATTACATGTCATGGGCTACAAAACACGACATCACCCAAGTTCCCTTGTGTGACTTTCTGTTTCGATTTACGGCATGGTTAGCAGCTTCAGTACGGTCTGTTAAACACACTTAAGCCGTTGTTCCACATAGCGCGACCCGGCCGCGCACGCCACGATCGGCGTGCACGTATCGACACTACCCCACAGGCCTTTCTGTTTCCACCACACACACACCCGCATTTGTTGTGGGCGGAGCCGCACAGAGTTCTGGTGGGAGTTATGGAATCATTCAGAGGAGCCAAGCTGTGTTAAAACAGAAAAGAAACCGCTAAATACTACTATGAAGGTAAGCTACATGCAAATGTTATGCTAACACCAGCTAAAGCTGCGCTAACAGCGGCTAAATGCTAATATCAGCAAAATCCCCTTTTAGCACAGCGGTAGGATGTTGTGAAATATTAAATCCGTATGACCTGCGTGTCAATAGTGAGGGCTGTCCACTCTCTCGTTGCCGATCAGCAGTCTGTTCACGTCACATCAGACACGGGGTAGCCCACTTTGGCCACAGCCAGAGGTCGATCCCAAAACCTATACCTGGTCAGACTGGTTTGGCACTGGCCTTTGTTATGGAAAAGCTCGACAAAGCGGGTGAAAGAGCCATTCGACTGACACGCCCCTGCATGTGGAAAAGAGCCTTTAGAGCGCAAAACGGCTCAGAACCGATCAAATATAACCCAGGAAGTACACATTGACGCACCGAAACCGTAGGATTACCCGAGGGTTACTCAAAACGGCGTGAAATACAACTGTGTTTTTGACGAGGGAACAACGTTCTAACGCCGATTAAAGCTCAATAAAGTCGGTTTTGCTGCATGATACGCCTCCTTTGAACAGGATTTTAATAGCTGTGAATATGGCAGAGTCTGGCCTCACCTCACAGTGTGCGCTGGGGTCACGACCTCCCTGTGTGTGCTCCGGTCTGTAGTACCAGAACAAGCTCATCATCAGCTCCCCTGTAACAAACAAACAGGGTCAACAGATCTTCAATTTGGAACATGACTTCATTTTATTCTAGTTAAACAATATGCATCTATCTGGAACCATATAAATTGCTTAAACGTTACAAGATGTTTAACTATTGCACTGGTATATTCACTCTCCATAGATTCATGAAGGGAATGGAATATTTACTCAAAATGCATTTCTCTCAAACTGTTGGAACCAAATTTCCTTTTCCTAAATGTTGAAGAGTTATAATATTTTAGTGATGTTTTGTTCTTTTGACTATGTAGCAATCTTAACCAAAAGTTTGTTCGAAGTGTTTTTACAGTTCTTTGTTACAGTGGAAAGTTACAGATTCGAGGGGGTGTCCGAGCTAAACCTGCTGCCCAAACAAAACAGGACAATGTAAAATGGCGGCGAAGGGCGGAGCCAAACGTCACATGACAGCTCGGGAACCAATGGAAACAACGAGACGGAGTTTTAGGCTCAAAATATTGCATGATGGGAAAATGTGACGTATACTCTGCCTCCCCCAGGATAGCAGTTTTTCCATTGTTAACGGAGAACTGTTAGCAGTAGATGATAGGGAAACCTGGGGGGACAGAGCTCTGTGAGTAGATGGCCTGTTAGGGAAATAAAATCTTCGTGACTTAATCTTCCGAATCCTGGTCATCTCTATTCTGGTATGTTTTTATTAGCTGATAGAGTAGTGTTGACGAAGAAAAAATCTAAACTTCTCTTCCAGTGTTGAACACGCGTGTTGTCCAGAGGCAGGTAATTTACATAGGAACAAAGACGCGACTGGTATTGAGTTTGCTTTGCTCTTTAAAGGTATTCGTGGACAACACAAGAAAAGATTAAATTCTTCAATGTCATTCAAACTGGCATTAAATCTAAATTTGTTGGAAAGTAATTACATTTCCTGACAATTTTTACTTTCTAAGTTCATGGAAGATACCAACATGATGGTCTAAAACATGTCCAGCTGCAGTTTTGACTGAAATGTTTTTATTAACCACTGAACGCCCACCTGAACCCAACACATTTTCCCCAGCTTGGCATTACGCAAATCTAAAAGCCTCTTGGGGAAAAAAAGGCGTCAAAATAGCGACGAAAATGAGGATGATAACGCACCAATAACTCAATTAAATAAAGTGACAAAAACACAACAAGAAAGTGATGAAAAAACAACAAAGAAAGCCACTAAATTGTGACAAAAACGCAAAAAAAGAGTAACAAAAACGTGTAGGAAAAGCAACAATAACACAATAAAAAAGTGACAAAAACATCGTCGATTAATCACGGCAAAAAAGCAACAAAAGAATGACAAAAACAGAACAAACGTTACGATGAGTTTTGTAAGTCTTAGCCTTCAAATGAGGCGTTACACTGGCCTATTGGCTGTATTTGTTTTCTACATTTGTGGCATTAAAATATAGACACATTAAAATGGCATTACATTTGAGCGTTCACGTGACATCACAACATTCTAAAAAGCCCATAGTTTTAAATTGAGGTGGAGGGCAACTGAAAATTCCATGGCGGTAACTATGGTAACTGCAGTAACTGATAAAATGCAGATTTTAATGTATTTGTTTTTGGCTCATATCTCAGTCATTACTGGAAGAATCCTCATGAAACAAAAACTGTCACAAAGTTCATTGTCTCCTCTTCAAGCACATATGAACAAATCTAATTATTTTCCCTGAAAGCATCAAAAGGTGGTGACAATATTCAAAAACATGAGCGTGATGTTGTCCAGCAGAAAGGACTTTCAGACATAAAAATAATATCACAGGTTTCTGACTCCAATCACTGTCAAATACTGATGAGCAAATACATTTTTCAATTTTAGTTTAGGAGATTTCTTACAAAAACTGTATTTCTCCCATTACATTATATTATCACCTGACATTATGACATCATCACATTCTAAATCGTGAACGCCACCTATTCAAAATTTAACAGCATATCTCAATATCTTTGTAACTATTACGTCAACAAAATAAAACCATACATTCAAACCTGGCTCAATCCATTATTTGTGTTTGGCCATTTTTATCCGTATGTCTTATTTTGATATGAAAACATTACCCCTTTCCACATAGTCATGTCAATAATCTACAGCAAAAGTTTCAAATTAATATCTCTAATGTATTTTTCCTTATTCCCCTGCAGTGCCTAGTCATGAGCCAAATTGCTAGAGACGCTCCCCGTTTCGCTCGTCCCGTACCTGATTTGGGGTCCTCCCACAGGGCGGAGATCTTGGCGACGTAGGGGAGGGACTTCTTCCTGGGGCCGGAGCGCAGCAGCACCGTGTCCCGGACGTGGATGACCTCTCCGTCTCGCTCCACGCCCTCGTAACACTGACGCAACGCCGTCTCCTCATCCCCCTGAGCGAAAGAGAGAGGGGGAGGACAGGGGGGGGAGGGGCACTGTGTCAAGCTTCAGTTTTACCATTAAAAAAAAGGGACAGATCATTATAATTGGGCAGGGTTCTTCTGTCATTTAGACTCTGTATTCCGTTCTCAAAAGCTGCTTCACAATTTCAATGCATTTCCATCTGCTGTCACACTGTGCTGTCACACTCGGGAAGGAAACTTTTGGTAGCCAGAGTCGCCCCTGGGCAACGCTGACAGATGCACGGCTGCCACTTTCTGCCAACGGCCCCTCCAGCACAAGCAATTACACTTCCACACAGTCAAAGCAGGTGACGTGTCGTTCCCGAGAACAAACGGCAAATGTGAGACTCAAAACTGCATCCTCTGAGAAGGAAATCTCGGGGGAAAACACCTAACTGTGATTTTTCTAACTAGGGCTGAACCTTGTAGCTTGTATTTCTACAAAAGAGAAATTAACACATTGACTTGGTATAAATCCACTTAAAGTAGAAAGAGGATTTTCATATTGTTCACGAAATCCGACCGGGATATTATTAAATTAATCTGGCCAGCGTGGCTCATGAGAGTGAACAAGCCAAAATACAAATCTTCTATTTATGTTTTAAGATAAACCTTCGCAGCGCAGCGCATTCTGTCCAAGCAAAGAGCATTAACATGAAAAATGAACCACTAAGTCAGGGGTGCCCAAAGTCTGGCCAATTCTCGTTGGCCCTCTGGCTTCTTGCCGAGTTGGCACACATCGCAAGAGATGTTATTTTTACTGCAAGTTTAATAATTCAACATTTCAACCTTAATAATAAACACTTTTACATTTCAGAGTGAGATGGATGTGGCGTTACAGTTCAAAGCCTAAAGGTGCGGCTGTGGTTAAACCGTTGATAAAAGCAGCCAGTTGGATGTTTCACTGCATTATCCAGCGATCAATGGCTCTTCACGCCGTGTTTATTTCAATACGCGGCCCAAGATGAAAAATGTTTGGACACCTCTGTGCTAAGTAATGCAAGGATCACTTGTATTTCTGTTTGTAGAGGCCTAAACTACAGGGTTAGCAGGATTTATACATAAGAAGATCCAATGGAGCCTTTGCGATTGTGACAATTCAAACTGTGCTTGAGAGTCAGTTACAGTCAGCGCTGTGACTCCCACGTGTCTGAACCAAAAAAATGACACATTACATTTTACAGCCTTAGTTTATCCTACCGCGATGAAGACCTCCCTCTCCACAGGCACTCCGACCGGCCTCCATCCGTTCGTGGCCCGGCGGCGGCTGACCTTCTTCTGTTTTGTGGAGCTCAGGGCGGGAGCCGGAGGCAGCTGCTTCTGGGACAGTCGCGTGCGCCCCACGGACACAGAACTGTTTGTCGCTTTGGGGGAGGAGGAGGAGGAGGACTTCGCGGAGGTTTTGGTCGACGTTTTGGCGGGCTGCGGACATTCTTTGGCCAGTTTTAACCGGGCCGGGGGCTGCGGGGGCAGCAGTTGTGGTTTGGTGGTTTTGGTGGAGGTCGGGACAGTGGACAGAGGACAGTTGGACATGGGGAGGGAGGAGGACACCATCAGGGACGGGCTGTGGTCGCCCTGAGGGGACGAGTAGCTCTCTGCAAACACAACAGAGATACTATTAGGGGCATGAAAACACAAGCTGCGATCAAAAGGAAACTGTTCTAATCTAATGAATCAGTTCATCTATAAATACCACACATTTGTCAGGGATTATGTGGCCTCAAGCCAACAATGTTTAGAAGAAAATTCACAGGTTAACAACACAATTAGCCACGCTACTAGGTCCATAGATTTGCCAAGGCAATATACAGTGGGGGAAAAAAGTATTTGGATTTCGGCCAAATACTTTTTCCCCACTGTATTTACACATGCCTCCTTGACAGAATGGGAAGTGAAACCATTTAAATAAAAAAATTAAATAAATACCACTTACTATGACAATCCTTTGAGCAATTTGAGCACTGAAATGATCATAAATTATGCCAAACTAAAGTCAGCGTAGTATAGATTTTAAAAACACAGTGGATCGTTTCTAGAGGCCTGAGGCCATACACTGGGGTCAGTAACAAGTTTGATTAAATTTTACTTAATTCATTTACTCACAATTATGGTGAAATGGCGACAAATAAGCACAAATATTGTTTACAGTATGCATCTATCGAATGCAGAAATTTGACTTATTAATCCTCCAGACTTTGCTTACAGTTGTAATGACATGGGCCAGTCCTTCAAGGGCCTATCTCACTGGTCTGGAGACTAGTTAGAGACTAGTTGGAGACTCGATATATCAAAACATCTCTCAAAAAAGGTGTTTTTGCAAGTGTGTAAAGAAAACCTGAGATCAAGAAAACTGAAAATAAGCATCGACTGAGTTTGGTCTCTTTAAACAAAGAAAGAAAAACTGTCTAAAATAACAATAACGACTGTGAGACACTGCAATGTTTTCACCTGCTTAAACAATTCCTCACCTGTTTTGATGCTGTGAGTACACCCGGTGCATCCCGCGCTGAACGTGCACCCCCTGCTGGTGACGGGGGGCATCGCTCTGAAGGCGCAGCCGCCCATTCGGCACGCCTCTCCGAAACAGGGCGCCCCCACCTGGTTGCAGTAGGCCGGGTGCGCCAGGCCCGACCCGCCGTGGGACTCCCTGGGATCCAGCAGCTTGGACTCTCTCATCTGACCCGAGCACAGACCCGACGGGGCATAATTCAGTGATCGAGAGGCCACGGTCGGCGATGTGGCTCCGGCGTGCGGGGGTGGGCGATGTGGACGTAGTAGCTGGAGAAGCAGTGGTCGGCGGTGCACAGGCACGGGTGGGGGCTCAGGGTGAGGGCGGTGTGCGGATGGGAGTGGGTGAGTGATGGGGACGTGACCAGGCATTCGCGTTTGACCGGAGTCAAGGCCGACTTCAGCTGCTGATTGTTGGACTCGCTGAACGGCTGCTGCCCCAGGAAGAAAGCCAAGCGGTGGCAGTACTCCACGGAGCCCTTGGAAAAGACAAATGGGCACAACTTAAAGGGATATTTCAGGATTTTGACATTGGGCCTCATTTCCTAGTTATCCAGAGTGTTGTTGATGTCTGGAGATATTTTTTCTTAAATTCATGCAGTTCTTATGTTTGAAGAGTCTAGTGGCGCTAGGCTAGTGCTAGGCTAAAGCATTTCTATGATAACAGTTAGCCTGCATTAAAAACAGTGTGACCCACTCCACAGTGCACCTGAGGCAAATCACTTATAACGCCAGACTAACCATATAAATGTCTGTGTCGATAGAATAATTTAAACCATTTTGCATTTAAAATAACTTATATTTGAGCAGCATCAGCTTCGTGGCTGTAAGCTAACGCAGCGGCGGAGTGATCTGCGAGAAAATAGTCCCTCAAAATGTGGTAATTCATGTGATACAAGTTATATTTCAAAAATTATTCCATTAACACAGACATTTATATCGTTAGTCTGGTGTTGTACGTGATTTGCCTCAGGTGCACTGTGGAGTGGGTCAGACTGTTTTTAATGCAGGCTAACTGATACCATAGAAATGCGTTAGCCTAGCATTAGCCTAGCGCCACTAATCTCTTCAAATATAACTGCCTGAATTTAAGAAAAAAATATCTCCAGACATCAACAACACTCTGGATAACTAGGAAATGAGGCCCTATGTCAAAAATCCTGAAATATTCCCTTTCATTGTCAGAGAAAACAGTTTAGGATTGACGTCAAATTTGATGTAACCAAAAATAAGCAAAACATCTTTTACATCAACACTGTTCATTTATCGTTTTAAAAACTTCTTAACCCCCGCTTTAACCAAGTGCATTTTCTCCAGTAACGCCTCACTTGAAAGCTAAGACCCATAACACTCATTTAAACTGAATTCTTTCCTCACATTGTCACCACTTTCTTTTGCGTTTTCACCACACATTTTTGCCACAGTTTCATCGCTTTGTCACTGTTTTTGTTGCCTTTTTGTCACGTTTTAGTCACTTTTCTGTCGCCAAACATTTTTGGTCACATTTATGTCACTTTGTCATCGCTTTTTTTTTTAGCATTTTCATCCTCGTTTTTGTCTCATTTTTGTCGCTATTTTGACACTTTTTTCAAGAAGCCCTTTCGAAAAAGACAAATAATCACAACATAACACTTGGCGACATCGTGAGAGGAAACATTTTAGGATTGACGTAATAATTATTGCAACCAAAAACATCTTTTACATGAATCGTTTTAACTGGTTAGTCAATAACAATCACACCTATTGAAATACACATAAACATTCCTCAAACTGTTTTGAATCTTCGTGAGATTATTCCAATGAACGGCAAGTATATTTTACAGTCAGTTGTTATCAGTGACATTGTGCAGATCCTGGTCTTGGCAAACATTTGGGTTATTAATAGAACAATATCAATATTATAAGTTTCTTCTTTTTTCAGTTGCATGACAAAAAGTGATTTAGTTTTTATATGGAGGATTATAATGTTTGGTTCTATATCAAAGCTTTAATCATGATATTTAAGGAGTGTTTTGTCCAAGCACTATTTACACTACAAAGACCATGATCCTTTGCACTGTTTCTGTGTTGCAAGCGTTAATAAATTACTGTTATAAATCCTTATTTTAAGATTCCTCTTTTATAATAAGATATTGGCTTTATTAAGGGTTTTAAAGACTCTTTCCAGAAGTAAATTGCTTTTCAACAACACAGTGAACTTTAGCTACAATATGCAAAAAATCTTCAGCCCACGATTTGTTCAAACAGTGGGTTCTTGAAGACCCTTTACCAGATTTTGTTTTCCATTTACAACATGAAAGTTTAAATTGTACGTTATGTCCAAAGTCATTCATTTCTAACATCCCAGTTCTTCACAGGGTGAAGTTTGGCTTTGCACAAATCTAAAAGCTTCTTGAAAAAAAAAAAAGCGTGAAAATGGCGACAAAAATCAGGAGAAAACAAGGATGAAAGTGCAACAAAAGAGTGACAAAAAGCCACAAAAGACCAACAAAAATATGACAAAAACGTGACAAAGTGACAAAGTGAAAAAGATGAGATGAAAAAGAAAGTGAAAAAAGTGACGACAACACGGCAACTTAGCTTTCAAATGAGGCGTGACACTGGCCTATAGGCTGAAACCTCAAGAGCTTTTAGATTTGGGTAAAGCTGAACTGGAGAAAATGCAATTGTTTAAGGTGGGGGGTAAGAGTTTTTTTTTATGTATACAGTATAGTTTTACTTTTTTAATTTCTATATTAAATGTTATATTGTAGGGTAATACATGTAGATTGCTTTTCTTTTTTTTACCAATAAAAATATTTAACTAAGCCAAAACCCCATGTATACACTTGAAACATATATTTGTTGTTGGTTTCTTCATTCTATTTCGTGTGACAGTTGGCGTTTTTCTGTTATCTCGGCTTGTAATGTGAAAAATCAATAAACCATATAAAATGTACATCTACGATTTTAGTGTCAGACAGCTGTCCAATAAAACAGAAGTAACCACGATGGCGCTCTTACCTTCGGGGAGCAGCAGTAGTACGGCCCGAGCTCCGCCTCCATCTGCTCCTCCTTGACCTGCTTCAGCGGGTACGGCAGCATGCTCCTGGACTGGTATCCCGGTTTGGTCAGGCGATGGGTGCAGTTGCTCGTGTCCCACTCCACTTTGGGCTCAAAATCGCTCTTGCTCTTGCAGTCCGAGCCCGAGCGGCCGAGAGAAGAAGGAGACGCCGCCTTCTTGCCCTTGTGTTTCGAGTGCCGCCCTTTGTATTTGACGCGAGTGTGCTGCTTTATGGTGGCGGGGGTTTGGGCCTTGCAGTCGGAGGCAGTCGCAGTAGTCGTCGCAGTAGTCGTAGCAGTAGTAGTGGTACTTGACGGCGGGTTTTTCACTCTTTGTTTAGCAGTCGCCGATGTGCTAGTTAGCTTTAGCAAGGCAGCAGCGTTGAGACCAGCTAACCGTCTTGGCGCCGGGGCGTCCAGACTCTCCCGACTTAGCAGCTCGAAATGATTAGCTCTCACCTTGACTTTCTTCTTCTTAGCCTTCGGGCTTTGGCACATTTTAGGAGATCCGGACGCTTTTGCGGAAAGCCCGGGGGGTTCGTCTTCGCGGTGGTTTTAGCAGTAGTAGTCGTGTCTCCGTCTGCAGCGCCCTCTACCGTCGCAGCCTCGTCCTGCTTCTTCGCCTGTTTAGCAGCGGGTTGGCTGTCCCACGGTCTCTCGAGCAGCAGGCTGTTGACCGCCTCTGCGTTGAGCGACGCCAGTCTGCGCTTGCGCGGTTGCAGCACATGCATGTAGTCGGCGATGCAGGCGTTGTGCGATTTCGATTTGGGTTTCGGCAGCGACTTCCCCTCCTTCTTGCCTTTCCGACACTTGTGTTTGTGGGATAAATGTCTACAGTGGCTATCTTTTCTCGATTTTTGCCCGGAGGCTGCCTGACTTTCCTCCAGTCGCGTTAAAATCACGTGACAGCTAAGCCCCTCCCCTTCGGCCCCCGCTCTCCCCCGAAGCGGATACGACTTTCGGTCGCGCTTCTTCTCTCGCCTCCGGTCCAGCTTTTTGTTTTGATCCGCTAACTTCCCCTTCGTGTGCGCCATCTTCTTCTTTTTGCTCTTCTTCACGACATCGCCGATCTTCTTGGTCCGGCCGAACCGCAGCGACCGCTCGGGGCAGGGCTCGTCCATGGCGCCACCATGTGTCCAGAGAGGGGACTGCTGCACCCACTCCGCGGTGCGCCTCAGCTGGAGGGAAGCCTTCTGCCGCGCCTGAGTCATCACATGCTTCTACGCAGGGCCTGGACAGAAGCAGGAGAGACTGAGATTACACTTATGTCACTTAGCAACATGCACAACTGTGGATTATGGACCTGCTTTTAGGCACCTCGCCGTTTATATTTAAAGTTTTATAGCTTTGAATAAATTCTTTGTATGGAAAATAATATGTGTGCGTATTTGACCTTGTAGTTACCCAGTGGCTGTATGAGTGGTCAGCATGCCGCCTTTACTTTCCATCACAGTGGTCTCTAGGACGCTCCAGGATCAATTGTTTGGAAGGTTTTCACTGCTGACGGATCCTCTCACTAGAAAACCTACAAAACAATTGATCCTGGAGCGTTGTAGAGACCACTGTGATGGAAAGTAAAGGCGCCATGCTCACCCAATGGCCGCTGGCTGCTCTGCTTTGTGACCGCAAACACTGGAGGCCGCCATTGCTCTTCCATTGCTGTCGTACCTCCATTTGGCCGCTAGGCCCCCATTGAAAAGCATTGGACTTTAGACACGTTAAAAACAACTTTAATGCCTGGTTTCAATTTTTTCAACACTTAATATGGCTACATATTCCTCCTGACATAACGCTGGGTTAGTCAAAAAAATAGAAACCAGGCTGGTTTTCGAAATATATATTTTTTAATCTCCTACTTAACGGAGGTCGGACTGTTGGCATTGGAGCTGCACGAGCTACACGTCACGCAAGGGCCGAGTCTACAGTGAGATCCCGCCCTTTTGCCCTTATTAGGAACATGCTTCGTCAGAGCTGGGGAGGAGGAGTCTGTAAATCCGCCATGATTTCCCCCTCGAAAGTGGTCATTATGGTAAACGGGGAGGAGTGAGGAGGAGCTGTCTATTCTTTTTAACAGTCTATGTGCTCACCGCTCATAGAGCCACTACAAGGTCAAATAGGCACAAATATCAACTTTTTTTTTCCGCATAAAAAGTTGCTTAATGCACCTTTAAGGTTTGGATGGAACGCCCTCTGGTGGTAGCAAGGCGGAATTAAACATGCTAAGGACAATAAAGCGAGCCTCCACTTTTCGACCACAGCATGGCAACAAACGGTGTTAGCGAGATTACTTCGAAATCCTGTGGCTTTGTCTAATTAGAGGTATGTTCCCTGAATACTTGGAATACTTTCACATTGAGTTGCGTTTCCAGTGACATCACGAATACTTCCGGCCACCATTTTGAATACCGAATTAGAATTATGCAGTACTACAACATGTGACAATATCTCTACTATGAAAGACAACTGATTGACAGTGGCATTTTTATGTTCTCGTAATCATTGCTGAAAAAGATAACAGTTAAAACACGGCCCCAGAGAGCACACGTTTAGGGCTGCAACTAATGAGTATTTTGTAATCGATTATATTTTTACGATGAATGAATGTTTGTTGGAGGCTCTTAGCGCTAATTCTGCTTTCTGATTGGATGAGACACAGACAGATATTCATGAAATGTACAATGTACAAAACACTACAGACACTAACTATAAAAACAAAGTAGGTTTTCATCAATAATACTACATTATCATGTGATTTTTTTGCTCTATTTGAGTCTGTGTGAACCAGATTACTAAAATAGTTGTCGACTATTTCATTAATCGATTAGTCGTCGATCAATCGATTAGTTGTTTCAGCCCTACATACGTTTATGTGATATAACCAACAAATGTGGCTCAGACGTAGCAGCGCTGTCTGTTGAGCTACAGCAGGATTTACTAAAGATCTGCTTCACTCCTCAGACTAAATAAACTCATCAAAGAGGAAACGGAAAACCTTTCTCTGGGATTTTTACAGTTTGTCATGTCGACAGTCTCAGTCTGAGTCAGTGTTTAAGCTGCTCAAGATGTTAGCATGCTACAGGTTAGCAACTGGCTTCAACATGATAAACACATGTGTGGCTCACATCTATGAACACTGAGGAAATACTGCAGTATCAGCTCAGCTCTGACCTCTGTCACATGTTGTATCCAAGGATAGATGTTTGGAGTGTGGTTCAGGGCTTTCTCTTGGAGAGGTCAGAGCTGAGCTGTTGAAGCTAAATGCTAACCGGTAGCATGCTAACGTTTTGAGCAGCTTAAACACTGACTCGCTGTTTTAACTGTTATCTTCTTGAGCAATGATTACGAGGACATAAAAATGCCACTGTCAATCAGTTGTCTTTCATTTTCATCCTGAGTAGAGATATTGTTACATGTTGTTGTACTGCATAATTCTACTTCGGTATTCAAAATGGCCGCCATAACAAGAAAAGTCACATAACTGAAAGGCAGGAATTGTAAATAAAGAAAAAGACGGAGCGTGCGTCTTTGTGTCAGTCACTTTTTACGCAGGTGCTCTTCAAGGATCCAGGTACAACATTTGAAGCGTTAAAAAGAGGAAGGTGATCCGAGGCACTCTGACTTAGATTTCAAAAAATCCTTTATTCTGTGATGTCCCTGTAACATTAAAGGATTTCTATCTAAGTCAGAGTGTCTCGGATCACCTTCTTCTTTTCAACAGATGGAATTATGTTTTAAACCAAAAAAAAAAAGTTCAAATAGATTCTTCAACCTTCACCTTTTGCTTTGATACTGCTTTGCACTTTCAACATTTTTTCTCGGTGAGCTTCATGTCGTCACTAGAAAAGGTTTTCATTTCCCATTTCAGGGACAAGGACCTTATGAAGCTCAGTGAGAAAATGCTCAGAATATAGGCTGGAAATTTTGAAGAACTTAAAATATAAAACCTATTTGGAGTCATTTCACCCTTTTTTGTTTCCTACAGAATCCCATGTGTTCATCCATCGTTTAATGTCTTCGATGAGAATCCCACAATGTAAACGTAAATAAAGAAAAGTCAATACATAAAAAGTGTTTCCAAATGTTTGACTGGTACTGTAGGTGCATGAACACGACATATCATTAACACCAGACTTGTTACGCCGCCTGTTTATGAACTTGTACATTTGACACGAATTAGAACATTTTAAAAAGCAGTTTGTCGAGAACTTTAAAAGAGCGCACACTAAGAACGCAACACCTCACGGCACTTGGCGCTCGGGGCAATGCTTATAATAACCGTCTGTTTTAAAGAGAGGGTGTTAAGCTTTTCGCAGATATTTGGTCGTGAACTCAAACTGCCTTACACTTTCTTGGTAAGTTTCACTTCCTGATTTTTAAGCCGTCTCACTGTGCACCGCTTTTGATGAGAGAACAACACAAGGCACTAAAAAGTCGATTTTGCATAATACTCCCTCTTTAAATGTTTATTTTTAATCAGTGATGAGAGACAGATGATTGACAGAGCTTTTCAACCTGTTTCCGTAGTTTCTTCCTTATTAATGTTGTGCAAAAGGATCTCTCTATTCTCTATTCTTTGATTTTTAGGAAAGTACCTCTTCTAAATACTCTCAAATGAAAGAGAAACCAAAATAGAGTGAGGCTTTGGGAGCTTTAAAAAGGCAGACGCTTCCATGTTATATATATTCAACAACAAAGTTATGGAAATACACACATTTCAACAACAAACTTGAATCCAGATACATGTGCATTTTTCTTAAAGGAATCGGCCACCGTTTTTACATACTGAGATTGTATGTTCTTACCTGAGCTTAGATGAGTTTATTTGTACCTGTCTGGACTCCACGTGTGCCTTCTGTCATGTAAACACAGCACAGACGGCGTTAGCATTTAGCCTCTCTCTTCTCCTCTATAGCTCTAAACGAGGTGAAGATAGAAGCTACCAAACTCTTCCACGTTTTCCCTATTTAAATATGGTTACGTGAAGTGTTACACCATAAAGTATAATTACACAAAATTAAACAATATGGATTTTCTAAGCGGATAAAAAGGGGAACTATATTGTAAGGCGTAATAATACCAGGGGTAATTCAACATCCGCGCAGTGATATCTTCACTTTACTGTGCGGATGCCGAATTACTACTGGTATTATTACGCCTTACAATATAGTTCCCCTTTTAATCCGCTTAGAAAATCCACATTGTTTAATTTTGTGTAATTATACTTTATGGTGTAACACTTCACGTAACCATATTTAAATAGGGAAAACGTGGAAGAGTTTGGTAGCTTCTATCTTCACCTCGTTTGGAGCTATAGCGGAGAAGAGAGAGGCTAAATGCTAACGCCGTCTGTGCTGTGTTCACGTTACAGAAGGCACACGTGGAGACCAGACAGGTACAAATGAACTCGTCTAAGCTCAGGTAAGAACATATATCAGTATGTAAAAACGGTGGCCTATTCCTTTAACAATGAACATGAATATAAAAACTCTAAATACTTTCCCCTGCTATGTTACACTGATGTAATGTAATAAATCCTTTCACATGGCCTAGAGACAAGTGGCGCCATCAAGGAAACCTCAGCGCGTTCTTGCTCTCATTGCTGCCTTCACAGATTTATAAAGCCGTACCTTTCAGAGCACCACTCCACCCATGATAAGCTCTCCCTCTAACTTTAGCATCACTCCACGACAATATCTTGTCTTTGGGGTTTAAAAGTACCTTTGAAATTGTCATTTTTCTGTGAAATCGTGATTAGATTCACGACTAAAAGCAAGATCCAGTTTGCGGTGCACACGTTAAGACTCCGGCGGAAGCTCTAACGTTTGAGAGGAGACTGAAATATGAGCTGCTAAAGTAACACAAGCATGATGTGCATATTGTAGATCTCAGTTCGGAGCAGTCTAAACTTTTAGACCGCTCCGACTATACTATAACTACTTCGAATTCAGGAGCATCAGGTTATTTCATAAATTGATGTATTTCTCCCTGATGTCACGGGCATATTCCAAGATGACAATGCCAGGATTCAGGATTGGATTGGCCTCATTTAAAAAACTGTGCGTGAGACTCTTGACTTTTAGTTATTAGTTTAGTTTATTTACTTTTTTTTGAGCAGTTTACATTTTAACAACATTCATATTCACATTATTCTATTACAGAAGCTCAAAAAAAGGAGTAGGCTGAAGCCAGAAGCTTATATATATACGCCTACCCCGTAATCAATATAATAAACATTTACATTTCCCGGTGATACTGCACAATCCGTCTATATCCAAAATAATAATTCAGAAAACAAAAAACAAAACAATAAAAAAAGCTCAATTCCAGAGGCGGGTAGTACTCAATTACATTTACTCAAGTACATGGACTTAAGTAACTTTTAAAAGTAATTGTACCTTTAGAGTATTTTATCCATACAGTACTTTAAAGAGGGGGTATTATGCTTTTTTCAATCACATAGCACCAGTCTATAGCATACTACAATGATGACGTAACCTTCTGTTGGTCTGTATATGCAGTAAATTAAAATAACTGCCTTGAATAAAATTGCTCTCTCAAAATGGCTGTACTGAACGTCTTGAAATAGGCCTCTGTCTCTTTAAGAAGCTTTCCGACACGCCCCCTTCAGCACACTGCTGTGGCATCTAAACAACACTACTGTGCGGGGAGGGGGCTCTGCTGAGCTGAGGAGCAGTGGTTGGTGGCTTGGCTGGTAACAAAAGGTCTAGAGGCGTCTCCAGGAGGTGGGGGCATTCCTAGGAGGACTGAGGCATAGCTACACCTAAAATGGCTGCCGTCTAAGTTTTTACTGATGACTCAAAAATATGTGAATGAGCCAAGGCAACACTCAAGGCATGTGTTTAATGAGGGAATGACATAATAACATGATATAAAGCTTGAAAAAGTCGATTTTACATAATACCCCCCTTTAACATTTCTACTGTACTCTTGCGTGAATAAAAATAATAGTTACATTTTCCATCCAAAGAAAAGTTTCAAAACAGCATCAAGAAACAACATTTACCTATGGGTTACTACAATGAATCTTCTTTAAGTTTATCATTAAATAGACATCAGACAAAACTTATTTCTACAGAGTCCAAACTGGAGAAATGTACGGATTATATATCGGACTTGATCACAAACTGAACAAAGAAAAAAACAGCACAACTCTATCAGTCGTCTTGTTTCTGCAATGTGCTACAGGAAGACAATCACCAATGCCACTCTTTGCCGATAGTCACTAGTCACAAATATGCAAGTTAAAACTTACTTTGAAAGTAAAGTCCGATTGATAAAACCCTGCGTATGTGCCGGTACACACAGCTGACCGTAATCTCTCTTTCCCTGATCACACGGCCATCACGGCACGCCCTCTGCCCGCCTCCATATGACCATAAAAGGCAATGCAAAGTGACTTATGAACGAGATTTCCCTAAACAAGAGGCGGTAATGAGTGGGTTTTACCGAAGGCGAGAGACACAGAGGGAGGGGACAACGCGGGCTCAAAGATATTTCATTCATTCAAACTCCACATTGCGCACGCTGTATGTGAGCTCGGGGTCTGTGAAGGATGAAGCAGCGGTCCGGTCTGGGTGGTGTGAGTGAGGAGAGGTCAGTGTCCGGGTGAGGAGAGGTCAGTGAGCAGGTGGTGTCTGAGGAGGGAGCGGGCGGTGGAGCCGCGGTGCCGCTGCGTAACGACGGCATTGTGTCTGAAGGGCATGTGACCCGAGCTTTGGACCTAAACCCAGACTTATGTCCAGAGCGGAGTCAATTAAAGCACAGTTAGTACAGCGGGATCATTCCTGCTTCCCGTTCAAAAGGCTTCAGCTCCAGTGCGCACGGGTATGAGCGATCGATAACGATATATTTGATGATATAATTGACAATGGACAAATTACTTCAAAATCCCAGCCTTACACCTATTGGGAAGATTAATTCAGTGATATTTTATTCTCTTTTTTTAACAGCATACTACTTTCCTCGCAAATATAATAATAATAATAATAATAATGCATCAGTTTTATACAGTATAGCGCTTTTCTGGACACTCAAAGACGCTTTACATTGCATTATTCATTCATTCCATACTTGGTGGTGGTAGGCTACTATTGTAGCCACAGCTGCCCTGGGGTAGACTGACGGAAGCGAGGCAACCAGTCTGCACCATCGGCCCCTCCAACCACCACCAACCACTCACACACTCTCTATATTCGCTAGGCTTCCTGGAGTTCCCAAACGGTCTCCCATCCAAGTACCGCCCAGGCCCTTCCCTGCTTAGCTTCCAAGGTCTGACGGGATCGGGCAGAGCAAAGGCAGTATGGCCACAAATATGATCGACTCAAGCAGTTTACATCCTTCATTTCATTTTACTTTTTAAGCACCTGTCCCCGTGTTCTACAGTCAGTGTTTATGCTGCTCTGATGGAGCTGAGCGGAACAGCAATTATATCGTGTCCACAACGATATCAAAAAATTATATCGCGATAACGATATGCGATACGATATGGCCCACCCCAGCGTGCAGGTTTATGCAAACCAATGAAGACAACAACGCTTTGTCAAAGGACACAGACAAGTCATACACACATTGCACAAACGTCGTGATCTGTTGCTGATGCCCATTTCGAAGAAAATAAAGTTCAAATTAACTAGTGACTAAACATGACTTCCTCAAACTGGCTTCCCCTCGCCTCTCCTCACCTCTCCTCGTCTCTCGGCAGTGTTTCTGAAAAGTGCGTACCTCGTACGGCAGCTAATTATATAGTTTGCGTGGAGGAGCACAATGTTTCACTTTCAGTTTGTTTTCTATAAATACCACCTTTGGCGTAGAGAAGCGGCTACGCCAAGTTTTGGCCTCATTTTAGCCTCATTTTGTGAGTAGCAAGCTTTTTAAATGAGGCCCCAGATCTTAACTCCATTGAGACTCTCTGGGACAAGGCTTTGCTCTATGGTAACACATTCTCCCATTATCAATACAAAAGGAATCCAATACAAGGGGCCCCATTTTCTTTCATTTTACAAACCTGTTTATCAAATATACTTAAAAATATCCACATTTTACTCTGATGTTTCCAAATCTTTAGGAATGATAAATGTTTGGATTTGTGGCATTACACTTTTTTTTTTTTCATCTATTCTAAGCTTTGTAGATCTCTGTCCCTCCATGTCCCACCACATCACCCAACGCACCCAACTTGTCCCACTTAGTTTAGTTTAGTTTTAGTTTAGTTTAGTTTATTTATTTGTTTGAGCAGTTAACCTGCTCAAAGGGAGTGGGCTGAAGCCAAAGGCTTATAAGCGCCCACCCCAAAATAAAAATAGTAACATTACATTTAATATTTACAAGGTAGCAAATCATAAACAAAGGAACATAGGGCAAAGTAACAATAAATGATGAAGAATAAGACAAAAACAACAGCAAAATAAAGAACAAAAGAATGTGCTACTTTTATGTTATAAAGGTGCATTCATACATATTATACTCTGAGATCTTGCTACTTCCCAGTTGTCATTACTATCCTCAATATAATTTAATTTGGGTTTAATTATCATTAATTATCCTTATTAAAGGTGCATTAATACATATTATATTCTGAGATCTTGCTACTTCCCAGTTGTCAATACCATCCTTAATATAATTTAATTCGGGTTTATTTATCATTATTATTATATTTGTTTAATTGAGTTATATGTGAAGTGTGATGTAAGCCCTGCATAATGAGGTGCATTAAAAAGCCAGGGTGTAGAACGGGCCAGTTGAAGAGGGCAGTAACTCCCCCTCAACAAACCCCCACCCAGCTGCCCTAACAGCTGATTTTGTAGATGATGTTCCTATGCTGAGTGGTGCATTAAAAGACAAGGTTTTGAGCCCGTTGGGAGGGTCCCTCTCAACAGATTCATAACTTGCCTACCCTAATTCTCAATTTGTAAATTTGAGCAATAGAATGACAACCGTTCCAAGCAGCAACACTCTTCCTTGATTATAGATAATTGATCCTACTGCGCCTCCTAGTGGCAACACATTTCTTGTTCTCTGTATATTTCAAAAGTCTTTTGTTTGTATTTATATTTGAACAGGTTGATATTTGGACTTCGTTTCAACTCCATTTCCAGTTTATTCCACAATTGTACACCATTAACTGTTGGGCTAAAACTTTTCAAAGTTGAGCTATGTTTCTGAATCCTAAAGTTTAATTCGTCACGTAATTCATAACAACCAGTACGTTCTTGGAACCTTCTTTGTATTTGGCCTGGCAACAGTTTGTATCTTGCTTTGTATAACATCTGTACAGTTTGGAACTCAACAATGTCACAAAACTTCATGATCTTTGATTTTAAAAATAATGAGTTTGTGTGGTCCAAAAACCCAACTTTATGAATTACTCGGATAGCTCTTTTTTGCAACAATACTATTGGTTTTAATGTGTTTTTATAAGTACTACCCCAAACCACAGTACAATAATATAAATATGGCAAAATCAGAGAACAGTATAAGATATGTAGAGCTTTGATGTTTAAAATGTGCTTTGCTTTTGCTATTACTGAAATGCTTCTAGAAATTTTCGTAGATATATATTTAATATGAGCTTTCCAAGTAATTCTGTCATCTATAATAACACCAAGGAATTTGATTTCATGCACTCGCTCTATGACAACACCCTCTATCTGAATTGCTTCCTGAGCATTGGAATTACAGTTGCCAAATATCATCATTTTGCTTTTACTCAGATTTAGAGATAATTTATTTTGTTTAAACCACTTATTGACACTTTTGAGTTCCAAGTTAACAATCCGACACAGTTGCTGTAAGTCGTCACCTGATGCAAAAATATTTGTATCGTCAGCAAACAAGATAAATTTAAGTACTTGAGACGTTTTACAAATGTCGTTGATGTACATATTAAACAATTTTGGGCCCAGAATGGAACCTTGAGGTAAACCACACACAATTTGTCGACAACTCGACTGATAATCACCTATTTTCACACATTGTTTTCTATTTTTTAAATAACTGGTAACCCACTGTAGAGCTACCCCCCTAATCCCATAATGTTCTAGTTTATGAATTAGTATATCATAGTTTATTGTATCAAACGCTTTACTCAGGTCAATAAATAACCCTATGGCATATTTCTTGTTATCTACAGCATTAGTTATTTCTTCAATTATATCAAAGAGAGCGTGTGAAGTTGAGTGATTATTCCTAAAACCAAATTGATTGTCCGAGAGTAAATTACACCTTTCAATAAAGCTGTCAAGTCTAGAGTTATAAACCTTCTCTAAGATTTTTGAGAATTGCGGTAAAAGGGAAACAGGCCTGTAGTTTGTGAAGAGATGTTTATCTCCTGCCTTGAACAGAGGAATCACTTTTGCTACTTTCATACCATCAGGAAATTGTCCAGTTTGCAGAGACAGGTTACAGATGTATGTTAACGGCTTAGAGATACTTTCAATAACAGTTTTTAAAGTTTTCATATCCATGTCATGGTAATCTGTCGAGGTTTTATTTTTACACCCTTTAACAATGTCCAGTATCTCCTTTTCCTCCACAGGTTTGAGGAACATGGACAGAGGATTTGTGTCTATCAGTTCACAATTAAAGTTCTCAACATTTGTAATTTTTGCAGCAAGATTCGGTCCAACATCTACAAAGAATTTATTAAATGTATCGACTACTTCATTCATATTATTTAAAGTGTTATCCTCATCTTTGAAATATTTTGGATAATTAATCGATCTTGGTTTATTTCTAATTATACTATTTAAGATATTCCATAAACCTTTAATATTATTCTTATTGCTATCTAACAACTTATTATAATAATCCTGTTTACATTTTCTAATGATACCTGTCAGTTTATTTTTATATTTCTTATATTTATCCTCAGCTTCTTTGTTCTATCATTTATACATTTTTTGTAGAGTGAATTTTTTTTCTTGCATGCATTTAGTAATCCCTTAGACATCCATGGGATGTCCTCTAGCTGGAACACCACAGCTTCCCCTTCTCTCTCCTCATCTTTATACGGCCTCATGTACTTCATTCAGGATTTTCAAGCTCTCACAGGACATACTCCACTGTGAGTTCAACATTTGCCGTGTCCCGAGAGAACGAGAACAGAGCTGAGACGAGAGCTGGCTCTGGTATTGAAGAGCGCCGCACGGGGCTCTGGGCTCTACACGCCGTGATCAAAACACCAGCACATCCCACAACCCCGTCTCCTATATCGGTCTGTAGGAGAGAGAAACTCGTAACTTTGCCTTTCGCCATGAGTGTCTGTCCTGCCCCCGTTCAACCCACTTACTGCGCCGGGTATGAAGCTGAAGATTACACAGAGCGCACCTCGTCAGCGGGAGCCTTAAAGTCTAAAGCCTGCGTTTAGAAACACAAGATTGAGCCTTGGATCTTTTGACATTGCAGAAGCTTAGTGAAACAATGACACGGCGAATGTGCTGTAATCAAAGCTACAGGCGCTACAACCAAATATTACAGCGTGTGACCTAATATCTCTGAAACTTCTTACTTTGTAACTTCTCTCATCTCTGTTTAACACTTTGCCTGTTGATTCGGCAGAAGTCAGCGCTGCTTTTTCCCAGATTCAGTCCCAGAATACAGCACTTTTACAGAATAAGAAAAGGCTGTATTCTGGCTGTGGAGACAGAACGCTTTGCTACAAGAATAGGACATTATAAAACCCTAATACTTTTAGCCTTCTGATTCCATTACGACTGATGCTTTCCCAAAATCGTTCAGCCTTTCAAAAGATCTCATTCCGGATCCACTCATTGTTACACAACTTCTCCAAACAAATAATCGTCTTCCTCTTTTACCTTGACGTCCCAGGTCCTATGTGGCTACAGCCTAATGGTGTTTAGTCAGAGTTTCGACTACTTTCTAAACATACAGTGAATGAACTCCTGTGCATATGTCTGTAATGGAGTTTGATGTAAATTAAACCATTCGATCATTGCGCCTGATTTATCCACTCAACATTGTTTTTGCCCGTCCGCCAGTGTCAAAATGACACACTCGACGCCACATTCACGACACAGAAATGCAACAAAATCTACATTCATATCCATTTAATTACACAGTCTGAAGCTGATGTCCCAGTGCGAGCTCTTTATGCCACAATCTCTCGCGTGGCAGCCATTCGGCGACTCTAGCTGTGAAATGATCCCATAATTTCATTTAATTAGTGGCAATTGTGAACGAAGCTGCCTGACATCAATATAAACACGTGGAACAGGCTTCTTTTTTTTTTTTGTATAAAGATTTACCGCCGGCTAAATGGTCGATCCATAAACACGCTCGAGTGATATGGACTTCCTATCGCTGCACTTGGGGGAAACTCGGGTCACTGCTGCGTCTGTAAAGCAGAAATCTATGCCATTACAGGAGACGTATCATGCTTCATAAGACTTTATACTCTGACTTTGCGGCATATTAAACATACAGATCAGTGTTTGGTTTCCTTCAGGTTTTAATAGGGTTACAAAGGAGCGGACATTTTGGGAATTCAAAAAATAAAAACTGTCAAATAAAAAAAAATGTGTTGAATAAACAATTGGTGAACTATTAGTTACCCATTCATTCTGTTTTGAACAATAAAACTTGAGTGATGTCACATTCCCATCCCATAGAAGTGTGAGGACCATATCGTCAGGTCAAAACATAACACAACTTTCCTAAACTTACATTCTGCTTTAATCCTCTTTCTAACAACTATTGGGACAAACGGCAAAGTTTTATATCATTAGTTAGTTTTATCACAATAGTTAGTCTGTTAGTCTGCTCAAAAGGAGTGGACTGAAGCAAAAGGCTTATAAGCGCCCACCCCGAAATTAAAACAATACAATTTTCATTTAACAATCAATAACAAGGAACATAGTGCAAAGGTAAAAAAACAATAATAAAGAACAGCAGCTAAATAAAGAACAACAGCAAAAGAATGGACTACAACACTCACAATATCTAGTCTGTATCTAGTCAATTACAAAACACCAAATCAGCTATTTTAACACAGACCAAACTTGCAAGGCACTATTTTAACTGATCCTGTAATAAATAGAAACGAAACACAACAACAACAACAACTGTCTCGTTTCAGAGCAAGTAACAAAAGGTGATCATTAATTATTTGCTTCAAATTGTTACCAATTAGGTTAATAATGATTGTTGTTGTTATTGTTATATATTGTTGGCAATCTACATCTTGCCCAGGGACTACAGTTGAAAATTAGCTTTGGAGCTAAAACTGGCACATTTACAGTGATGTTAATTAATGTGCATTGTCCCTGTTTAAATAAACTAATAAATGAAATGAATGCCAAACACTAGCAACATTACCTAAAATAGCTAGTTTTAAGTCCTTGGTTACATTCACCACTAACCACCACTGTCACTAACTCAGATCATGACTACTGTATGAGGACTGGATGCAGACTCTTAATTTAATATAATATTGTAAAACACTTGGTGAATATAGGTAAGATGGATACAAGATGGAATGAGTCTGTTCCATTTCCAAAAGCTCTTCTTTGTACCGGCCACAACCTAAAACACTTCTTCTCCTAATGCCGGGTGTGTACACTGCACAATTTTGACTGTCTGCAATGAACGATCACTCGTCGTGGGGAAAATCTTAGGTCATAGCTCAACATCACAGTCGTAAGTCGTACAGTGACACAGGGACAAAGATTTACATTAGAACTGTCGTACGACCAAAGACGAGTATCTGCACATCAGGCAGTATCTGATATTGAAGACTAGTTGCAGAGTGAGCCTCCTTCTCACTGCAGACAGGATCTCTGTCAGTGTCCCGTCAACACCGCACCACCGCCAGAGTCACAAGCAACAGAGGCCAGGCACGAGCGTGTCCGACTCCGCATTTTAAGGGCCTGTCACAATTGGCGATTTTGTCCCCCATTTGTTCTGCGCCAAAATTTAAATTGCCTTCAGCCGCAAAGATCGCAAAGTAGACTTTTAAGAAATCGCAGTCAGAGTCACAATAGAGTACAGGCTGCGACTGGAGGCGGGTGATTTGGAGAGTGTCCAAATGCGAGTGGTGCAAGGAAGAAAGCGAATGGTGAGCGGCTGGGGAGAGGCTGGTGAGTGAGTGTTTCACGGGCCTCAGACATTGATTGCGGACAGTGGTGCGGACTAGAGTGCTACAACCGGCTCGGACAAATATTTAGAACTTATTTTCGGGCTCGGGTCGGACTCGGACACATCAGCTCGTTAAAACAAATGACACTGGTGTAAAATTAAAATGGCCCTGCCTGTCTTAGCCTTCGTTTTTGTGGGGGAAAAATAAATAATAAACTGGGCCCGCGGTGCACGATGTTGCCGTCCCACACATGGCTGGGGGCATTAACGCACCACTGCTTTTACGCACCAAGCTCAGCAAGATCCTGAGCTCAGGCCCTGCTCGGGGAAGTGACCAGCTTCTGTCTGACTAAAGGGAGGGAGCGCTCTGTGGAGCTGAACTCTCACAAATGAAGTGAACGTGACAGTCCAGTGTCTGAAATGGTTAACTCTGTGACGGTGCAGAACGCAGCGCGCCATGTGCCACGTCAACATTACGCGCTGCATAACCTCACTTCAAAGGCTTTTCTCAAACCGTGCAGCGCTTTAAACACATGATTTATCCATTGATCAAAAATAAAATATAACACGTAAGTCCGTGTTGAAAGAGAGAGGGCAAACGTGGCTCTTTTAGCAGGTTAATGTGTTCTGTGAAGCGCACGCATCACTGCCAGTATGTGGTGAAACTGTTTCAAAGTGTCTCGATGTGCGTTCGCTCTAAGCGCACGGACTGAGAGAAGTTTTGACAAGTATTGAATTCACCTGCGCTACGAGGTAACAGCGGGTTTACGAGCCCCCCTCCCCCTCCCCCTCCCCCTCCAAGGGCCCGGGCTCGGACAGAAAAAAACGGCCCGATCCGCGCTCTAGGGAAGAGGAAACAGAGTCTAGTCTCTATATACCTACAGCAGGAATCGCACGAGACTGATCCCGGCGCTCACCAGTCTCTCACCATCTACGCGACTGAGACGATTTATCTTTCACCGTTCTCACGACCGTAGCGGCTGCGGCTTTATTCAGTCGCAATCGACCTCCACTGAATTGTGTGCATGCATGACATTCAGCTGCGACTGATGATCCAACTGCGATTCACACCTTTTCATGCGGTCAATAGCGGTCGCTCGTGCAGATGCCCGTGCGCCAAAAGAGAGTGTTCGCACGACCTTCATATTTTCAAGCTGCAAACGATTACAGATTAACGATTAAACTTTACAGGACTCTCCCTGCACTTTTCCGTGGAAAGAAACACCGCTAGCATGGAGCACTTGCCTCAGCTAAACACACGCCTTCTGTAACCTGATATTTGCAACGATAAACTTTGGTCGTAGCCAGGGCTCGAAACTGCGACCATTTTGGTCGCAAATGCTCCCAAAATTATGCCTTTGCGATCTAAAAATAGAATCACTCGCATGTTTGCGACTGCAAACAAAATGCTCCGGTCCACCTTAAAAGAAAACCTTCTCGTGCTACCTTAAAAAGGCTTGTGTCATTGTTTTCATAAATGCTGCCTGTCAGCAACAGCAAACTTTCTGTTCTAAAATAGTTCAAGAGCTTATAAACTACGATCTGTCCTCTGTTGTGGCTCAGCGCCGCTGTCATTCCTCTCAGTCACACGCGCTGGGCCGACCTGCACCAGCCCAGCCCGTGTTCTCTGCGTGGGCTCCGCTCTCATTCATCTGCTTGCTTTCATTGAATGAGCCACTGTATTTACGCAACTGTAGTTTCTTTATGAGAAAACGAGGAATATATATGTCATTCATAAACTCATTGGGACTGGGGACTATCTCTCAAATGACGCGCGAATCGATGTCGGGCGGAAAAGCAGCGCAAACTTCAATCCAACCCGCTCGCCCCCTCGTGCAGCGCTGAAAGCGAATCATCGCCGCTCTCGCAAAATACAAAACGTAAAGTCACAAACACAATGTTTAACACGTCTTCTAAGGTTCTGGCAAAGGAGTTTGCCGCGTGTAGCGCGATCTATGGAGCTTTCTCCCGCAGCACAGAGTGAGGAGAGTGTAGAGGAGACGATGAAGTGCGGTGAAGCAGGGGCGGAGCAAGTCGGGAGGCACAAAATCTGGTGTCCCATTTAAAATGTTAAAATTTAGCCTAATGAGTTTTGTAGATTGCTGAATCATTGCAAACAGCTAAAATAATACTTCTAAAATGCAGCAGAAGGCTGGAAGTGGCGTGTGATACGTTTAAATCCCCTTCCTCCCTGTTAAAAGCTTCCCTGTTTTTTTTGGTTGCGCTCCTAAATTTTTGACTGTGCTCCTAAATTTCAGAATTAGGAGCACAAGCGCTACCAAGAAAAAAAGTTAATTTCGAGCCCTGGTCGTAGCTACAATTTTCTTTTTGAACTATCGCACAATGGAGACGAGAGCAGGCTCACAATTTCAGGCACTAATATAATGGTCCATGTGAAAAAGACAGATACAAACATAGTTATTTCCTGTACAGACTCAGTAGTATCATCTGCAAACAACAAAATATCCTGCCTTAATGGGACCTTATCATGTCTCAAACCTGTAAACCCTGCAGTGCAGAGTCCTCTACTTCCCAAACAGGGAGTAATGACGCCCTGGGGCGGCAAAACACTGAGCTGGAAATCACACGATTTCAAGATATAATTTTCAAAAACAATGAAACCGTAATTAAGCTGCACTATCTGAATGATCACGTTTTCAAGCCGTGAACGTACGAGGTAGTTGAGTAAAATCTCTCTGAGCTGCCGCCCAAACGTGTCTCTTGAGTTAATTCGATGCGTGTTTGTTCAAGAACACAGCGCGTTAGCCATATTTAGTAGATACTAGCACATCGGCAGCGTTTACAATGTGGATCTACGCTGGCAAATGTTCTCTACTAGCAGAAAATGGATGGATTAGACCAGCTTTAATCTTGTTTAAACTGGTATTTAAAGAAACTAATTAAAACCAAATGCTTTGAACCTTTGACCGCAATTACCTTTTACGGTGGGGGTGTACAGTTTTTTTTGCGTCAATATTTTGAGGCCGTGACCTGAAAGCTTTGGAAACCACCGCAGACATGCATGTGATTATATCAGTTTAGCAGCTGAATGTGTTCAAAGAGCGGGTAACACGCCTCTGCAGGTATTTGGTAAAAAAATCACATCTTTATCACTAACTTGCACTTTGTTGGTTAGAAAATGCAACGTTAATCTAAAACAGCTAAAGCAAAGTATCCAATAGTTTCCATTCCAGATCTTCAAAGTGCTTCCTATATGCGTCGGGCATCAAGTCTCCGAGGGGCACCACATTGAAGCCGTTGTGATTAAATTACATTGTACAGTATTTGCGCAGCTGTTTTATTAAAAACCTCTTAACCCCCGCCTGATCCGAGCACATTTCCTCCAGTTCGACTTTACCCATATCTATAAAGCCTCTTTCAAAATAGCGCCAAATTCGAGATGTAAATGAGGATGAAAACGCAGCAAAAAAGCAAAAAAGCAACAAAACTGGCAACAAAACCATGACAAAATAGCACCAAAAATACGATGAAAAAGTGACAACATGAGGAAAAATCTTAGATGAGTTTTGTAGGCTTTATACTCTTAAGGCGGGTGTTAAGAGGTTAAGGCAGCAGACAAAAAACAGCCTGTATGTAGGAATCCCGGTGCCGCACGAGGAGACTTCACACAAACGTAGTAAATTCACTGCAAACTTCAGTTCAGATCCTGACAAAACATTTGCATCATGTAGTGTTCTCTGGGGCCTGTGCTCGCAGCGGGAAGTGAAAAGAGGGGAAGGCGCAAAGAGAAAGAGAAGACACATCTGAGCGTAAGTGCGCCGCGGCTGCAGGGGCGGAGCAGAGAAACTCTGGTTCTGGGGGAGGGGTAATTCTACAAATATTTTTGTAGTGTGTGTACTTTTAATGAGCTATCCCTCCACAACATCCTTTTCTTTTTTTCTCCCTTTTTTCAATGGGAGCGCCATCAAACATTTCTGCTTAGGGCACAAGAAGGCTGGGCAATTAATAGAATTTTAATCTAATTGCAATTTTAATAATCGCGTGGTGCGTTTTAATCGACAGGCCAGTCCTGTCGCATTCTGGAGAGAAAGAAATCCGAGCGCCGTGAGGCTGCAGCGCCTGTCAGGTCAATCCCAGTGAATACTCGAGCCAAACAAACAGGAAGCCACACGCTACGCATGGATCTATTATTAGAGCGCAAGAGAGGAGAGGATCTGGTGAATTAAAGTGTAAAATCAGCTACAAACTCGCGCTAACTCGTCTAATGGGCAAAGCAGAAACACGCGAGAGGCCGTCAGAGGACCAGAGATGAGAAAAGTTTACCTTCGAAGAGGAAAACTATCTATCGCTGTTTTTTATCTATCGCTTAAAGAAGAGTGCACTCGCCAGAAGTTGGAATTTATTTCTGGGATTCAGCGACTATATCAACCAACCTGATGGATGCTTGTTGAACCTTGGCCAGAATCAAAGTGGATTCACTTTTATAACGCGAGTGCCATACAACATAAACATAAACACCCGATGATGGGGAGGCCATGCTGAGCGGTGAGTCAATCAAAACGCGTGTTAGCGTGTGTGTTAGCGTGTGTGTTAGCGTGTGTGTTAGCCATTTATGAAACTGTGTTGCACATGTCAACTCCTTATAACTGCATTATGTGAAGTAACTTCACTTTTTGCAGCGATATTTATATTTATAATACTGCAAATGTGGAATGAGCGGAGAGAGGGGCGGAGTTAACTGAATCGAAGCGTCTTGTCTTCCGGGTTTGGAAAATACCCCCAGAAAATACTTATATTTCTCTCAAAAATAAGTACTCCATAGTGATAGAGGTACAATATATCATATAAATTCCTATACTTTGGCTAAAAATGGCTAAAATAGCATGATACAGATCCTTTAAGTTGATAGCACTAAACTCTCAACACAAACCATGCGCTAACTCTCGCCGTCTGCTTCTGACATTCTTCAAACATTACACTTTTTTGCAGCTCCTTTCCAGATGTGTGTGTGTTGCCTGGTGCGAGGCAGGTGAAATGACACGGGGATGTTGTTCTGTGTGTGTGGCTATAAGTGTGGAGTTTGTTTATTTGCTGCCGAGTTAGCCGCAGTTTTCAGTCCGGCAGCAGCATCTGTTCACTGGCTAGTCCAGGAAAGGCCACATTTATTGTTTTTAATCAATAAAACAAAAAATATCGAATCAAAAATCTAGATAGATCAATATGGGGAAAATAATCGTGATTATTTCTTTTTCCATAATAGCTTGCAGCAGCCCTGTCGAAGTGAACTACCTTGCTCCCCTTCACTGCACAGTTGTTTCAATAAAGAAACAAAAAAAGGGGGAATAATACAACATTTCCTGGATACGTACGACCTCAGGAGCAGCTTTTTAGAAGGAAGAACAGCCTCTGGAATTAAAGATTACTCAAAGATGCGCTAGTAGGTCAAACTCCCGGCCTGTTTTTGATGAGAGAACAACAGTGTAACACGGTAAAAAGCTCCCCCTTTAAAGTGTCAGACGATTGGCCAACACTCCAATACTTTTATGCCAATTTAGGCCACTATTACCTTTGGACATTTTTCTACACATGAACATTATTTCAAGTTGTAAAACCCTATAACAATACAGGACGTTAAAAGACATTTTTCCCTTCCTTTTCCTGCACAATATCTGTAGTGACTTCTCTATCGTGGACGAGCGCCTTCTGCTCCTCTGTAGCGTCTCTAAATGTTCTCATTGATTCTGTTCAAAGCTGTAGCTCGGGAGCATCTGTCGAACACGCTCAGTCACTGCTCTGTGTCACTCCTTTGCAGATGCAGATTAGTCATTTTTTACACGCACCGAAGACAAACGTGCTCAAGGGTAGACGAAGACGAGCCAAACTTAAATCACGAGCCCAAGAGACGGAGTGAAACAGTAGTGCAAGCGTATCAATCCGGAGAGTGTAATGATGAATGATTAACTGCTTTTCTGATCCTGCTCTGTAACATTTTATTGTGGGTACAGTTCATCGGAGGCCGGTAAATCAATACAGCTGGACGTCATCCAAATTCCTCCTGCACAGCCAAAATCTGCGACAGGATTTCCGCCAGGATGCAAAGTGGGCGGGGGCAATTAAACAGTGCACATGTGTACACAATTGTAAACAAGACAATGCTCCCAAACTATAGCTCTGGAGAGAGAGGGGATTTGGATGAATCACCAAATGTCAGTGTGTGTCCAGTAATGTCCAGCTGTGACTCTATTATTCTACCTGAGAATCCTGCAGACTAAAACATTACTTTACTGTCAATTCAAAACATACAAAGAAATTAAATTGTGTTACTCTCAATGCCTCGGTGGAAACAGTGCATTGAACAAAAACCTTTTTCTACAATAATACTAGTAATGTTTCTGTAAGGAGGCTATTGGGAATAGGTTTAAAATGTAATGGGGCAAAAACATTAATCACTTATTTCATAATAGAAATAAATACTGGTATCGGATATCGGAGCAGTTACTGGAAAAAATACGATATTGGCAACAAATATCCGATACTGAACCAATACTAGTTTTGGCTCTCAACGCCTTAAAGGGATACTTCGGGATTTTTGACATAGGGCCTCATTTCCTAGTTATCCAGAGTGTTGTTGATGTCTGGAGATATTTTTTTCTTAAATTCATGCAGTTCTTATATTTGAAGAGTCTAGTTGCGCTAGGCTAGAGCAAGGCTAAAGCATTTCTATGGTATCAGTTAGCCTGCATTAAAAACAGTCTGGCGCACTCCACAGTGCACCTGAGGTAAATCAGTTATAACCCCAGACTAACGATATAAATGTCTGTGTTAATAGAATAATTTTAACCATTTTGCATTTATAATAACTTATATTTGAGCAGCATCAGCTTCGTGGCTGTAAGCTAACACAGCGGCGGAGTGATCTGCGAGAAAATAGTCCCTCAAAATGCGGTAATTCATGTGATACAAGGTCAGTTATGTTTCACAAAATGATTCTATCGACACAGACATTTATATGGTTAGTCTGGTGTTATAAGTGATTTACCTCAGGTGCACTGTGGAGTGGGTCAGACTGTTTTTAATGCAGGATAGACTTTACCATAGAAATGCTTTAGCCTTGCTCTAGCCTAGCGCAACTAGACTTTTCAAATATAAGAACTGCATGAAAAAAAATATCTCCAGACATCAACAACACTCTGGATAACTAGGAAATGAGGCCCAATGTCAAAAATCCCGAAGTATCCCTTTAAAAACACGAGAATATGGACATGTTGTATATCATTTTAAAGATAAGAAACTGGAGAATTCAATTGCTGAGTTAGTTTTAACCGCCGCAAGTGTATTTTTGATCGCCGCGGAAAATACCGCAGTTAGCATCAGTATGCTAAAGCTAGCGGGAGCATGCTAATGAAAACTAATCAAGGTTGGATCAGAAACTGTGATAGAAATACCTAAAGTAGCCTAATAAAATAAAATGGGCCACTGCTGAAGCCAAGTGTTTGCATTGTAGTTTATGAAATAACTTATATTTGTAAAGATCAGATCACTTTATGTGAGTTGTTTATATTAATATAACCTAAAGCCTGTCATAAAGCCAAGGATATTTAGTGTAGTCTAGTGTAGTGATCCGTAAATGTTTATCCATGAGTTTATCAATAGATATAATTGATAACTGATCTGTAACATGACTCTTAAAATGAAGAAAAGGGTCCATTCAATTTTTCACTCAGAGAAAGCCACTTGGGATCAGTAAATATCGGCAGATACTCAAACTACAGGATCGGGAACAAAAAAGCTGGATCAGTGCATCTCTAGAATTAAATCCATGTAGCTGATTCATGAACTTAGGAATATCTTTTATACAAAAACCTCAGCTCAAACAAGTACAAATGCTGTCCTCCAGTTTCATTCATCAACACAAGAATCTTCCATTGTCGTGGCCAAACCCCAAATCTAGGAGCTGTTTCTGCCAAAGAAATGGCTGTAAACCTGGCGATTATAAAGTCCCATGACAATTATTAAGATTGACCAAAGTAGCGATTGCCATTTCGATTACATTTCAATGAGTGGCCCAGCCCTACATTGTAAGTTTTACGATTGGAAATAAAGATTCTGAAATGCGTCTGATTTTCGTATTAGTTTAGCAGTTCACATTTCTCTTAATACAGTTCCTGGTCACCTTGAACACTGTATTTGCAGACCTAAGCCACAAATCAAATCGCAATATTTGAGAGAATTACAATATCGTGTCAATCTTGCTCAGCTATTGTTAACACCAAATAGATGCATAAAAGTTGTGTTATAAAAGTACATTCACTAAAGAACTGTATTTAAAGCCACACCGCGTATAATTGTACCCATTAAATAAAATTGTCATACAAGCATTTATTATATGACAGATATTTTCATCAAAACATGAGCCTTTGCTGTGAGCCGCTCAGCTCTCCGAAGACATGACTGTAACTTTACCGGGAGCGGGTACGTCTCCAGCTCGTCTCCATGGAGATGTGACTAAAGTCAGCAGAATTTGAGACTTAAATAGGTTAGGTCCTCATCCAAATCTATTCTTTGATTACCCACTGCAGAAATAGCATTTCCTGTGTCGAGCTGGTCATTAGGAGCATTAGTTTTGTTCTGATGGCAACAGTATAGTCCAAAATGTTACACAGTGTCCCTTTAAGTAGAGTTTTTGAGGATCTGTACTTTACTCCACTACATTTGAATGATAAATATGACACTTTCTACTCCACTGCATTTCGGGAAAAAAAAGAAAGAAAAAAAACAGGTTCAGAGTAAAAAGTGACTTGGGCCTTGTGTTTTTATTTTAACCTCTTACCGCCTTAACCCATTTAGGCCTGAAACGCCTGAAAAAAAGGCCTGTGAAAACCTATGGGCGAGTTCAGAAAAGACCCCGAAAACCTGAAGTTCCAGAAAGTTCCAGAAAACCTGAAGTTCCTGAAGTATTCAGCAATTGTGTCAACGCCTACTAAATGATTGATTTCTCAGCCTCTGCAGCAGATAGGAACACAATTCAAAAAGTATTTGAGAGCTTACAGCTTGCGGCTTTCACGAGAAATTTGATTTATTTAGATACACCTTCACAAAAATAAAATATGTAAAAGCAAAGTGAAATAAAGTATATAGCCGTCTTATACTAAAATATAGACCTATATGTTTTATGTTAAACCTTTGTAATTCGTCTTTTGAGGTCACTTCAAAAATGTCTAGCAGCTTCTCTCTAAACCCAAAACAATATCCACTCTTTAAAATACAATTTAATTAATAGTTTTATATAGAAACATGTGGGAAATAAATATAATAATAATTAAGCTATAAAGAAATAAAAAGCTGGTGATGGGGAAGGGCAGAGTATCCTGCTCTAAACACAGCAGGAGGAGGAGAAAGCCCCTCCCCTCAGAGAAAGCCCCTCCCCTCAGAGAAAACCCCTCCCCTCAGAGAAAACCCCTCCCCTCATAGCTCTCCTCTCCTCTCGTCCCGCACTTCACTTCTCAATAAAACTACGTGATGGAAAGAGCAACTGTTTTCTGATCGTTTTTGAGTAAAACCTTCTGATCGAATGAAACTGAACATCGCGTGTTGTGGCGCCGCATTTACGTGTAAGCTCTATAAACGGACTGTAGCTGGGTTACAACCCGAAAAAGTGAATATCTCCGCAAATATTTCACCAAATTACACAAAACAAAAAGTGTTGTGATGCTGACGCTCCTGCGCCTCTATTCTGTTGCATTTCATTGGCTCAAAGGCCTCAATGGTAGAATTGCACAAGAGCGCCCCCAGCTTTAATGGTAGAAATGCGGCAATGACTTCCCAAATCTAAAAGCTTCTCGACTGGAGCTTACAGCCTATAGGCCAGAGTAACGCCTCATTTGAAAGCTAAGACTTACAAAACTCATTGTAACTTTTGTTGTGTTTTTGTCATTTTTTGTAACTTTTTTTGCCGTGATTTTTGGACATGTTTTTTTTCACTTTTTTGTTGCTTCTTTGTTGTTTTTAATGCCTCATTTGAAAGCTAAGGCCTACAAAATTCACCACTACTTTTTTGTCACCTTTCTGTCGCTCATTTGTGTTTTTTTTGTTGGGTTTTCATCACTCTTTAGTCGTGCTTTTTATCTCTTTTGTGTCGTATTTTTGTCGTGTTTTCATTACTCTTTCATCACATTTTTGTTGCTTTTTCAACCCTGATTTTGATACTTTTATCAAGAAGCTTTTAGATTTGGGTAAAGCCTACTGGAGAGAATGTGCTCGGTTCAGGTGGAGGTTAGAAGTCAAATAAAGCGCTCTGTGAATGTGACTCACATTGGGAAGTACCGCCAATGCCACTGACTCACAACGCAACAATGGGAGGTTTGTCCCCGTCGTGTTGCCGTACATGTGGGGTATTTGCGCACAAGGCACAGGGTTGTTTTTCATGACATTTATACCAATTGTTTCAATATTATTAAGGAAATCAAGTACCACCACTGATAATAGACTATTTTTACTCCAAAAGTCAGCCATTGTTTACTATCTACTTAAAGCTAAACCATCCCAATCCTGCACATCCATATCTCTTCAAACTTGACTAACTCAGAAACATTCATTTATTTAAGATCTTTTAAAAAACAATGTGTGTTAACGCACTCCAAAAACAGCACAGCCGACTCTTCTGCCCGTCTATTGTTACGCACAAAACTGAAACGATGTGCCGCCTCAAAAGCACAAGCTAAGCTAAAGGGCAGCTCTAAAATTACAGCCCCGAGTTAAATATTATTTTGTGAACCAGCAATTACGGCGGTGGTGCAGTGTCAGTGTTTACGCCTTTCTTTTTCTCCTCCTGGTTTTATACTAATGCACAGGAGAAGCTACAGTTGCACTTTGTTTTTTATAAATAGCCAATTCTAAATATACCAATTCAATTATGTGCATTATCACAGTCTGAATAAGAAACAATCAAGTGTAAAAGAGCGCTCGTGGAGTTAAGCTGAGGCGCTGCAGGTGCATAGGGGAGAACAAAATTTAGAGAGATCAATTTGAAGCTTTAGCTGTAGATTACTGACATGAATTTCAGCGATGAAATCTAAACAGACCCAGGTGTAAATTCATTGTTTTATGTTGGTAATTTATTAGTCACAAAGATGTTTTCTGAGGGGATTTTGAAGACCTTGTCAAGGTTTTAAACAAGCAATTTTTCCGTGTTTTTTGTGGCTCAAACTTCAATAAATCAGGCAGGAGTTAAATATTTAAAAAATCCCTCTGAAAAACCTTCAGAATATTGTTAAGTACGAGACTGGAATGCTCAGAGCAACTCAAGTGTTGCAAGAGAGCGAAAACTTGTCTATTTCTCCCGCCTTCAATCGCGACCCTGGCCATGAACGTCTCCCACAATTGAAACTATAACATAATTGGATACTGACATCATCTCGGTCGCCTTTTGTGCGATACATGGATACCAAATATGTGAACTAAAAGGCTGCGCTATTGTAGCTATTTCCTGGAAATCTCCGGCTCGCTCGCGGACAAACATCATAAAATAATCATCATAAAGGGTCAGTTTGGTCTGTTATATACTCTGGCATTAAAGCTAAGATGATAAGGGAGAACATTAGTTTTCTTTTGTTTTGCCTTAAGCGGTCATGAGCACCACAACAGAATGTCCTGAAGGTAGATGGAACAAAGAAAAGCCAAAATACACTATACTAAAAACTACTTAAAGCAGTACTAAGTATCTCGTGCCCCTAGAGGCCATAAGCGCAACTGCAGGTGTCGTAGCATGTTGCATTTTTTTTACTTATTGTCAGTGAGAGTAAATACTACGCCGACAGAAAAGACAAAGGGAGAGAGGGATATTGTACATCCAATTACACAATGGAGATCATTTTTTTTCACTCAAACTTGGCTGTAAATACTGTTTAAGTAGCGCTAGCCCGCAGTTAGCTTTGCCCATTAGCCTGTTAGCTTCTTCTTTGTGATTCCATTAGTGTGTATTGGTGACTTCGACCTGGTGCAGGCAAAGTTGCAATTGTGGTTTTCTGGCCAGAGACACCAGGGGGAGGTGAAAGACCCCCCAATCATCCCATTAACACTTGTATTACCCCCAGAGGGACTACGGAAAGGATTTATCAAGGTAAACAAGTTACTTAGTACTGCTTTAAGTGGATCAGCAAAACTGTTTCATAAGATTTGCAATTTTTTGCGATTTTATGTGTTTATACAGGTAGAAGTCAAATTCAATGCTTTTTAATACCATTTGTTAAGCACAATTGCTATATTTTCAATGCCACAAACTCAAAACATCTAACATTTCAAACAAAGCAAACGCTCCAAACAGAGGAATAAGGGAAAATTTCAACATTCAAAAGCAAATTAGTCTGCGTGTTCTCACGGACCTGTCCCTTTTTAGATCCAGATTAAAGACTCATCTTTTCAAACTTGCTTTTAATACTTAGGGCACACTGAATTGTGTCTTGGTTGTATTCATTTTGTGTTTTTAAATTGTTTTAATCTTTCTGTGAAGCACTTTGATCCTCCTGGTGTTGTTGTAAAGTGCTATACAAATAAACTTTGATTGAATGATTGATTGATTAGATTAACGATCGACTTTTGAGCAAAAAATCCTGTGCAATTTCAGCAAAAAACTGCAGTTGAATCATATTTTTTTGCAAGCTTTGCAGTAAACAATAATTGAGCAATGTCATTACTGTATTCTCCATGAAATTGATGAAAATGTAAATCCACTTTGATGTTTTCTAATCACATTTAAAGCCTTCCAAATATTACAATTTGCGATGTGAACCTTTAAGTCACTGCGCGCTTCTCTGATTGGTTAATCCGCCCGTCAGTCGTGGAACTGTTTAGGCAGAACACCAGACTTTTGTGTAGAAGTTGCAGAAGAATAGAGAAGTGTGGGTTGGCCGCGCTCCCCCTCTTTCACCCCTTCACCGCTCTCTCACTTCAGGAGCCTCGGATTGTGAAAAACACATAACTCATGTCTGTGAAACGCGAGCTGCTCGAAGGCGCCATCAAAGAGTTCGAACGGAGTCACAAAAGATGGGACCGGCGGGAGAATATAAAAGACACAGGAAAAGGCCGGTAGTTAAAGGCGTGTGTGACACTTCTGTTGTTATGCGCGAGGTCAAAAAGCAGAGGACTAATTATTCTCCACGGCTCGGAGTCTTCAGCCACTCAAACTCTCCGCTCTATAGCTCAAGGCGAGAATGTTTCCCGCACCTTTAAAAACATGGCCGAGGAATAAAAGATTCTGAATCGATTGGGACGTTCCTGGTTACAAATAAAACAACTTATTGAAAAATGAACACACAGCACAGCACAGCGAGCATGCGGCATTTTTCTCTACACACTGTATTTTACAAAGCGTAAGATAAAAAAAACTTCTCTAGGAACTCGAGGTCAAAGTCAGAGTGTTTTCTAAAAAGACACTGGAATAGTTATCACGACCGGCTTTTTACAAGTAGCAGCAAGTCGTCCCTTTTACTGCCAATTTAACGCCCCAATACAATATTTCTCCGGGTTTCAGGTTTCATGGATTTTAGGAGTTTCGAGGTTTCAACAGTTTCAAGGGTTTCAGGTTTCATGGATTTTAGGAGTTTCGAGGTTTCAACAGTTTCAAGGGTTTCAGGTTTCAAGGATTTCAGGAGTTTCGAGGTTTCAACAGTTTCAAGGATTTCAGGTTTCAAGGATTTCAGGAGTTTCGAGGTTTCAACAGTTTCAAGGATTTTAGGAGTTTCGAGGTTTCAACAGTTTCAAGGGTTTCAGGTTTCATGGATTTTAGGAGTTTCGAGGTTTCAACAGTTTCAAGGGTTTCAGGTTTCAAGGATTTCAGGAGTTTCGAGGTTTCAACAGTTTCAAGGATTTCAGGTTTCAAGGATTTCAGGAGTTTCGAGGTTTCAACAGTTTCAAGGGTTTCAAGTTTCAAGGATTTTACGGAGTTTCGAGGTTTAACAGTTTCAAGGGTTTCAAGTTTCAAGGATTTTACGGAGTTTCAAGGTTTAACAGTTTCAAGGATTTCAGGTTTCATGGATTTTCGAGGTTCAACAGTTTCAAGGATATCAGTTTCAAGGATTTAGGAGTTTCGAGGTTTCAACAGTTTCAAGGATTTTAGGAGTTTCGAGGTTTCAACAGTTTCAGGGATTTCAAGTTTCAAGGATTTTTAGGAGTTTCGAGGTTTCAACAGTTTCAAGGATTTCAGGTTTCAAGGATTTTAGGAGTTTCGAGGTTTCAACAGCTTCAAGGATTTCAAGTTTCAAGGATTTTATGAGTTTCAAGGTTTCAACAGCTTCAAGGATTTCAAGTTTCAAGGATTTTAGGAGTTTCGAGGTTTCAACAGTTTCAAGGATTTTAGGTTTCAAGGATTTTAGGAGTTTCGAGGTTTCAACAGTTTCAAGGATTTCAAGTTTCAAGGATTTTATGAGTTTCAAGGTTTCAACAGCTTCAAGGATTTCAAGTTTCAAGGATTTTAGGAGTTTCGAGGTTTCAACAGTTTCAAGGATTTCAGGTTTCAAGGATTTTAGGAGTTTCGAGCTTTCAACAGTTTCAGGGATTTCAGGTTTCATGGATTTTAGGAGTTTCAAGGTTTCAACAGTTTCAAGGATTTCAGGTGTCATGGATTTTATGAGTTTCAAGGTTTCAACAGTTTCAAGGATTTCAGGTTTCGTGGATTTTATGAGTTTTGAGGTTTCAACAGTTTCAAGGGTTTCAGGTTTCAAGGATTTAGGAGTTTTGAGGTTTCAACAGTTTCAAGGATTTCAGTTTTCAAGGATTTTAGGAGTTTCGAGGTTTCAACAGTTTCAAGGATTTCAGGTGTCATGGATTTTATGAGTTTCAAGGTTTCAACAGTTTCAAGGATTTCAGGTTTCGTGGATTTTATGAGTTTCGAGGTTTCAACAGTTTCAAGGGTTTCAGGTGTCATGGATTTTAGGAGTTTCGAGGTTTCAACAGCTTCAAGGATTTCAGGTTTTCGTGGATTTTATGAGTTTCGAGGTTTCAACAGTTTCAAGGGTTTCAGGTTTCAAGGATTTTAGGAGTTTCGAGGTTTCAACAGTTTCAAGGGTTTCAGTTTTCAAGGATTTTAGGAGTTTCGAGGTTTCAACAGTTTCAAGGATTTCAAGTTTCAAGGATTTTAGGAGTTTCGAGGTTTCAACAGTTTCAAGGATTTCAGGTTTCAAGGATTTTAGGAGTTTCGAGGTTTCAACAGTTTCAAGGAGTTCAGGTTTCAAGGATTTTAGGAGTTTCGAGGTTTCAACAGCTTCAAGGATTTCAAGTTTCAAGGATTTTATGAGTTTCAAGGTTTCAACAGCTTCAAGGATTTCAAGTTTCAAGGATTTTAGGAGTTTCGAGGTTTCAACAGTTTCAGGGATTTCAGGTTTCATGGATTTTAGGAGTTTCAAGGTTTCAACAGTTTCAAGGATTTCAGGTGTCATGGATTTTATGAGTTTCAAGGTTTCAACAGCTTCAAGGATTTCAGGTTTCATGGATTTTATGAGTTTCGAGGTTTCAACAGTTTCAAGGGTTTCAGGTTTCAAGGATTTTAGGAGTTTTGAGGTTTCAACAGTTTCAAGGATTTCAGTTTTCAAGGATTTTAGGAGTTTCGAGGTTTCAACAGTTTCAAGGGTTTCAGTTTTCAAGGATTTTAGGAGTTTCGAGGTTTCAACAGTTTTCAAGGATTTCAAGTTTCAAGGATTTTAGGAGTTTCGAGGTTTCAACAGTTTCAAGGATTTCAGGTTTCAAGGATTTTAGGAGTTTCGAGGTTTCAACAGCTTCAAGGATTTCAAGTTTCAAGGATTTTATGAGTTTCAAGGTTTCAACAGCTTCAAGGATTTCAAGTTTCAAGGATTTTAGGAGTTTCGAGGTTTCAACAGTTTCAAGGATTTCAGGTTTCAAGGATTTTAGGAGTTTCGAGGTTTCAACAGTTTCAGGGATTTCAGGTTTCATGGATTTTAGGAGTTTCAAGGTTTCAACAGTTTCAAGGATTTCAGGTTTCAAGGATTTAGGAGTTTCGAGGTTTCAACAGCTTCAAGGATTTCAAGTTTCAAGGATTTTATGAGTTTCAAGGTTTCAACAGCTTCAAGGATTTCAAGTTTCAAGATTTTAGGAGTTTCGAGGTTTCAACAGTTTCAAGGATTTTAGGTTTCAAGGATTTTAGGAGTTTCGAGGTTTCAACAGTTTCAAGGATTTCAGTTTCAAGGATTTTAGGAGTTTCGAGGTTTCAACAGCTTCAAGGATTTCAAGTTTCAAGGATTTTATGAGTTTCAAGGTTTCAACAGCTTCAAGGATTTCAAGTTTCAAGGATTTTAGGAGTTTCGAGGTTTCAACAGCTTCAAGGATTTCAAGTTTCAAGGATTTTAGGAGTTTCGAGCTTTCAACAGTTTCAGGGATTTCAGGTTTCATGGATTTTAGGAGTTTCAAGGTTTCAACAGTTTCAAGGATTTCAGGTGTCATGGATTTTATGAGTTTCAAGGTTTCACAGCTTCAAGGATTTCAGGTTTCATGGATTTTATGAGTTTCGAGGTTTCAACAGTTTCAAGGGTTTCAGTTTTCAAGGATTTTAGGAGTTTTGAGGTTTCAACAGTTTCAAGGATTTTAGGAGTTTCGAGGTTTCAACAGTTTCAAGGGTTTCAGTTTTCAAGGATTTAGGAGTTTCGAGGTTTCAACAGTTTCAAGGATTTCAAGTTTCAAGGATTTTAGGAGTTTCGAGGTTTCAACAGTTTCAAGGATTTCAGGTTTCAAGGATTTTAGGAGTTTCGAGGTTTCAACAGCTTCAAGGATTTCAAGTTTCAAGGATTTTATGAGTTTCAAGGTTTCAACAGTTTCAAGGATTTCAAGTTTCAAGGATTTTAGGAGTTTCGAGGTTTCAACAGTTTCAAGGATTTCAGGTTTCAAGGATTTTAGGAGTTTCGAGCTTTCACAGTTTCAGGATTTCAGGTTTCAAGGATTTTAGGAGTTTCAAGGTTTCAACAGTTTCAAGGATTTCAGGTGTCATGGATTTATGAGTTTCAGGTTTCAACAGCTTCAAGGATTTCAGGTTTCATGGATTTTATGAGTTTCAAGGTTTCAACAGTTTCAAGGGTTTCAGGTTTCAAGGATTTTAGGAGTTTCGAGGTTTCAACAGTTTCAAGGGTTTCAGTTTTCAAGGATTTTAGGAGTTTCGAGGTTTCAACAGTTTCAAGGATTTCAGTTTCAAGGATTTTAGGAGTTTCGAGGTTTCAACAGTTTCAAGGATTTCAGTTTTCAAGGATTTTAGGAGTTTTGAGGTTTCAACAGTTTCAAGGTTTCAGTTTTCAAGGATTTAGGAGTTTCGAGGTTTCAACAGTTTCAAGGGTTTCAGTTTTCAAGGATTTTAGGAGTTTCGAGGTTTCAACAGTTTCAAGGATTTCAGGTTTCAAGGATTTTAGGAGTTTCGAGGTTTCAACAGTTTCAAGGATTTCAGGTTTCATGGATTTTAGGAGTTTCGAGGTTTCAACAGTTTCAAGGATTCAGTCTGATTTTAGAGTTCAGTTTCAACAGTTTCAAGGATTTCAGTTTTCAAGGATTTAGGAGTTTCGAGGTTTCAACAGTTTCAAAGGTTTCAGTTTTCAAGGATTTTAGGAGTTTCGAGGTTTCAACAGTTTCAAGTCTCATGGATTTTAGGAGTTTCGAGGTTTCAACAGTTTGAGTTTTCAAGGATTTTAGGAGTTTCGAGGTTTCAACAGTTTCAAGGATTTCAGGAGTTTCGAGGTTTCAACAGTTTCAAGGATTTCAGGAGTTTCGAGGTTTCAACAGTTTCAAGGATTTCAAGTTTCAAGGATTTTAGGAGTTTCGAGGTTTTAACAGTTTCAAGGATTTCAGGTTTCATGGATTTTAGGAGTTTCGAGGTTTCAACAGTTTCAAGGAACTGAAGGATTTTTCTGGAAACTTCTGCAGCAACAACTATTCCGCAGTCAATCGCATTGGCTAAAGTTTATAGTTGTGTATAGTAGGGCTGCAACTAACGATTATTTTGTAATCGATTAATCTATCGATTATTTTTAAGATTAATCGAGTAATCACTTGGCTGTGAATTGTGTAGAAAAATGTTATTTTTCTTTTTTTTTTATCACAAAAAGCTAAAGTGGCACCACTTGAGGACGTGTTGATGGAGTAAACTTAAAGTAAATGTTTGTTGGAGGCTCTTGGTGCTAATTCTGCTTTCTGATTGGATGAGACACAGACAGACATTCATGAAATTTACAATGTACAAAACACTAACTAACCCTAACTATAAGAACAAAGTAGGTTTTCATCAAAAATACTACATTTTCATGTCATTTTTGCTCAATTTGAGTCTGTGTGAAGCAGAAAACGATTAATCGATTACTAAAATAGTTGTCGACTATTTCAATATTCGATTAATCGTCGATTAATCGATTAGTTGTTTCAGCCCTAGTGTATAGTTCTAAAGTGGGCCAATTTGAGCAAGAATATGTTGTTTGATAGTCAAGGGCTTTCCCATATCTTAGGGCGGTCTTTTCAGCCCTCGCCCTTAACCCTCCGTTTCAAGGCGTAGGGATAAGGCTAAGGGTAGGGGTAGAAAAGAGAATTGAGACTGGGCCTAAAAGTAACTTCCTTCACTCATCATTTTAGCAGTTTATGGATTTAAATCTATCAAATATAAAAATCGCAAATCCAAGGTCTATGGATAATCATCATTCACTGTATATCTCTATATATTTAAAGCCCGGGACACAACAATCCAATCCAAATATCGGTGCCTCACGTCAAGAACATCTCAGGTTCGTTTCCCAGACAGAAAGGCTCGCACCTTTCTGTGTGGAGTTTTTCCTTGATTTCCCATCATCAACTTGCGCAAAGAGCATGCACAATATAGGCTAATCCACCTGACGAAATCTTGCTCAAGATCGGGACATGGTTTTCCCAGACGGAGCATCGCGGTCAACGAATGATCACATCAGCTCGCCTCGCCGCGTTACAGGGACAAACGCAGAGGGCAAGTTTATCTCCAGGAACAACGACCTCAACCTTATCAAACCTTATCCACTTTAAGGGCAAACGGTTCTGCCAACTGCCGATAACCAGAGTGAAAAAAAGAGAAGAAAAAGCGCTACAGCTTGATGTCATTTTGATGGAGTCCTGTGAGCGTCAAGACACTTTTTCAACTTCAAACATCTGTCTCCAGACATTACGTAGAGATTTTCATGCATATATTCAAACGCGGGACTGCTTTTCATCACATTCTCGTATATATAGAAGGCTCTGAACATGCAGGGACTTAACATGTCCTAACAATTTAACATGAAAACACAGCACCTCTCGGTTTAAAAGACAGCTGGAGCAGATTTTATACATAATACACTCGGCAGCGAACACTTGAAGTCCTAGATTGAAGCCTTTGCTTTTCGCCAATTACTACAAATTGCAATTTCTTTTCAATTTGGTTTCATCCTCACTATTCAGCCCGACCAGGTACCATTTCCCACATTCATACAGTGAAACCACGTCCTTCCCTTGTGTTTATTCCACCATCTCCTCTCGAAAAAATGCATTAATGCGTCGATTTTACACACATTTACCGTGACGCGTGACCGCCCTTTACGCACTTGCTCATTTAAAAGGTAAAGTGTTTCAAATCTATTTCGCTCGCCCCGTTTACATCTCAGCAGTGCGAGGTTCGGGAGCGGGGGGTTTGGAACACATTGTGGCTTCTTGCGACGTAGAATATTGCGTGACTTTGGGGTCTATTGCGATTACATTTGGGTGACATTGCAAAGCCCTTGTTTGTGTTTGAGGCTGAACAACAAACGAAATGGCTCTCTGGCGTTCTCTACACGATACAAGTTTTAACCTCTTAACCCCCGCCTTAAACAAGCATATTTTCTCCAGTTTGGCTTTACCCAAATCTAAAAGCTTCTCGACAGAGAATTTGAAAGATAAGACTAGGGTGACCAGATGTCCCAGTTTACCCGGGACAGTCCCAGTTTTGAGTCCTCTGTCCCATGTCTCCACACATTCCTCCAAAACCATGAATTTGTCCCAGTTTTACACAGGATCTGTCCCAAGTGTCCCAGTTTTTGGCCAATATGATCCACAAAGTACAAACTTCGCTTGAAAATTCATGTCTTTGGGCCATGCAAATGTCCATTAGAGCTAGAAGCCAATAAAAAAATATCAAGTCTATCATGTTAACGCTGTTTGGTGCATGGTGTAAGACATTAACAAGCATATTTACCCTTTAGCGTGGGATGGCTCCCTGGTTGACCATGCAACTAAATCCCAAATAGTGTCCCAGTTTTTAAGTCAGAAAATCTGGTCACCCTAGATAAGACCAACAAAAACTGATCTAAGATTTTTTCGTCACTTTTTTGTTGCATTTTTGTTGCTTTTTCCCGCCTGTTTTATTACGTTTTTGTCGCTCTTCTGATGCTTTTTTTTGCTGCGTTTTCTTCCTCATTTATATCACGTTTTTGTCGCGTTTTCGTTGCTTTTTTCTGCCTGTTTTGTTGCGTTTTTGTTGCTCTTTCGATGCTTTTCTTTGCTGCGTCTTCTTTTTTCCAAGAAGCTTTTACATTTGGGTAAAGAGTCGAACTGGAGAAAATGTGCTCGGTTCAGGTGAGGGTTAAGACACACACACTATGTCCCAACAAACACGCCCGCAAAACACGCTTCACTTTTACGACTCTATACGCGTGGCCCCCGCTCCACCCCGCGCGCCGGGATGCTCCTTAATCCACGCTCAAATTCGCGAGTCTCGACATCTAATAAATTCACCACAGTTGAACGATTGGTGGAAAGACGCTCGCGCTGCGCTGGAGATTTAAGAGACGTGCGCTTTCGCAAAATTCGAACACTGGAGGCTAAACACGCTCTCTCTAAAAGGGGGTGGGGAGGGGGGTGCACGGGATATCGGCGGAGATTATGCTGTAAAAGGCACGGAGCCTGACGTAGCTTGCCCATCTGAAGTAGCCTGGCTCTAAATATGGGTTGGGGAGAGGCAGGGCAGGGGAGGGGGGTTGCTGCCCGTGCGTTCGGCCGCCGAAGTGAGATAAATAAATAAAATAAAAAAAGGCTTCACCTCTCCTAATGACATTTTACACGCCGATTCGCTCTCGTGTAGCCTCCCCTCGACTCCTCCGCGCCGCTCGCCCCGCGGTCCCGCCTGAGACTGGGGAGGGTAGCAGGCAGAAGCAGCAGCAGCAGCAGCAGCCGTGCCTGGTTGTTGGCGTGTGTGTGCGCGCGCGTGTGTGTGTGAGAGAGAGAATCGTTTCTAGTGCACGAAGCGGAAAAAATGGGTTCTGCCTGCGCTTAGCTCCGCCGGACGCGAATAACTTCCAACATCCAAAGCGCAATGTAGGAGGTGGGGAGGGGGAATAAACATCGCCGAATCGGTAACTTACGTCGTCGTGGAAGGCAGGAGGGGTGGTGGAGGAGGGTGTGTGTGTGCGGACGGGGGTATACGAGCCCCGGATCCACACACCGCGGCGGGCACAGCTCTTGAACCAGCGGAGAGAGGGAGCGAGGCGAGCAGAGTGAGCGCGGGGTGAGTCTGCGCGAGCGGAGGCGCCGCAGATCCACCGCAGCGGATCCACGACCGCGCATTCACGACAGTCCGCGAGACATGCGCCAGCTTGGGAGATCGGTGACACTGACAGATTAATTCAAGCGCAGATGCAAAAAAATATCACTTAATTTCAGATTTTAACATATATAAAAAAAACGTGACTAATCTTCGTAACAGGGTTTTACATATTCTCTAACCCCCACCATATTACCAAATACTTTGAAATACATAATTTCAACATAAGAGTGTTATTGGGGACATAACACAAGTTTAGTTCTGTTGTAACATTTTTCAAATTTTTCAGTATCATGCAGAAAATCAATGTGAGCGAAGTTACCATATTTGGTTCCTTGACTTTAAGTGGTAATTGTTTGTTTACTGTAAACAAAGTTACCATCTTGAGTTCATTGCTCTTTAAGTGGTAAAAAAAAAAAAAATACAAAGGTTTATATATAAAATATACAAAACGTACTTTCAGGTCTCGGGGGTGCCGGTATTCAGGAAACATTGTGTTTTGTGATATTGATGTTTGAATGATCACACCTGTCATAGGCAAGAGTTTTTGTAATGTGATTGTGCTTTATGTGCTTTACGTGCAGTGGGCCAATATTGTTTGCCTAAAAGTGTTACTAAAATAACCTTTGCCAACATAAAAACATAGTCCTAGGGTTTATTGGTTCTTTTGTTAAGAAAATACTGTAAGTATAGGTGCAACGGGCATGTCCAAATATGGACAAAACTAATTAGGTTTAAGTGAACAGGGCGTATGATCAAATATGGTGCCTGCCTTTCCATGCTGTAATTTCACTCATTTCACTACGTCCTCCAAAACCAAGACATATATCACCACTTAGCACAATTATTCACCAATGAAATGTGCGAGTTTCATCTTACCATGGTTAGTTATGTAAAGAAATGAAGAATTCATTTGTAAAAGCAGATATCTCCGTTTTGACTAATGTGTGAATTTAATTAAGAACAAGTGGCTTTATATTTTTATAGCACTGAAACAAATCTGGTAATGAAAAACACTGCTATGTAAAGCGAAATGTTCGAGCATATGTTGATTTTTTTTCAATGGCACTTTTATGTTTTCTGCAAATGTACCATGAATTTAGCCAGACATGGGGGGGTTTCAGACTTCAGAGAAAACAGGAAACTCACACATTTTATTGGTGAACAATTGCAATGTGATCATTATTGCAGGTCATCTATTCACCTTATTCCGGATGTTTGCAAGGGTGCCACCATGAATTGTGCCCGCCCCTTCAATCGTATTAGTTTACACAGGACTGCAGATGTCAAGAGGAAATCAGTGACTACACGGACACAAAGCTACTTTGATTGTTCAACTTCAAAAGAATATACTATGGCCTATACTGTTTTGTGAACAGTTGACATTTTTCCCTTTGATCAAGCAGAGCGCGATGGTGAAATAATAATTGGCTGACTCTTGTATTGCACTTTACAACACTTGTCAAGACTGTGGCGTGTTGACAAGCTTCTCAAACCGCTACAGTCACTTTTCACTGAGTCCATTGTTGGTGGTAAGCCATTGCAGCCTATAGCTAAAGCTGCCCTGGGGTAGACGGAAGTGAGGCTGCCAGTCTGCACCATCCGACCACCACCAACATATACCACTCACACAGGCAAGACCAACACAACAGTCTGCCCTCCAGGGGGATTCGAACCACCAACCAGATGACCAGAGATGTTGCTGTTGTTTGTGTTTGTGTTGTTTGGTCCCTGAAGAAGAAAGAGGAGGAGGAGCTGACCAGTGCAGGACACCACGCTTTGAAACAGGGACAAACCCAGGAGGTGGTGCACCATTTCAGAGGATCAAAGGAGCAATGAAGGCAACCAGCCAGGTTTCCTCTGGGTGCTATGGTTTCCACTACACTACACTAACACGCTGATTAAAGTCTGCAATAGCCCAAAATAATGTGATAGTGAAATAATAGCCTCAACAATACAGAAAAAATCAGTCACTACAAAGCTAAATCTTGAAACGAAATTGGTTAACCCTTCACCCCCGCCGCATCCAGGCAAATTTTCTCCAGTTCGGCTTTACCCAAATCTAAAAGCTTCTCGACCTACAAAACTGATCTAAGATGTTTCCTCATGCTCCTGGTGTAATTTTTTTCGTCATATTTTTCGTGCTTTATTTGTTACGTTTTTGTCACGTTCGTTTTTTCGCTTTTTCATCACTTTTTCTCACCTGTTTTGCCACGTTTTCATCCTCATTTACAGCTTGTTCCTGTCGCTTTTTATCATCTGTTCTGCTTCACTTTACTGGAAGCACTTTATGGACCGTTGGATGGACTGTTCCCTCTTTATTATTCTAACTGTGTTCCACTGTAGCCCTTTTTTATTTATTATTGTATTGTCATTACTGTTTGTACCACCCAATGGCCGCTGGCTGCTCTGCTTTACGACCGCAACACTGGAGGCCGCCATTGCTGTAGTACCTCCATATAGCCACTAGTCTCCCATTGAAAAGCATTGGACTTTAGACACGTTAAACTTTAACGCCTGGTTTCTATTTTTTAAACTCTTTCTACGGCTACATATTCCTCCTGAGATAACGCTGGGTTAGTCACAATTAAAGAAACCAGGCTGGTTTTCGAAATAACTTTTTTTTTTATCTCGTGCTAATGAGGGTCGGACTGTTAGCATTGGAGCTGCGCGAGCTACACGTCACGCAAGGGCCGAGTCTACAGTGAAGATCCCGCCCTTATGCCCTTATTAGGAACATGCGTCGTCAGAGCTGGGGAGGAGGAGTCTGTAAATCCACCAAATTTCCTTCTGGGACAATAAAGTTGAGTTGAGCGTTTTTGTTGCGCTTTAGTCGCTTTTTCATAACTTTTTTGTCATCCATTTTGTTGCGTTTTTGTTCCTCTTCCGATGTTTTTTATTTTATTTTTTGCTGTGTTGTCCATCCTCAGTTACGGCTCGTTTTTGTCGCTCATTTTATGTTTTTTTCAAGAAGCCTTTAAGATTTGGGTAAAGCCAAACAGGAGAGAATATGCTCGGTTCAGGCGGGGGTTAAGGGGTTTCACAGTCTGCGCTTGGGCTCCTGGTTGTCTGCACGGTCTTTCCAAACAGCAGATGGCGCTGCCTCGATAAAACCGACTGTCGTGAACCCGCCGCTGTCGTGGATCCGCGGCGGCTCCTGCGCTGCAGACGTGTCGTACCGGGAGCGGAGTGCTTTGCTGAGGACGATCGGTGTGGCGCTGCCTGCATGCGAGCGTGATGCGCCCTCTTCCTGGTTGGGCTCCTTCTTCTCACTGCGCACGAAACTTCGCCTAAACCAATTACAACGACGTTTGACACACCGCGCTTCCCCATCGCTCGCGCTTGACCGAGAGAAGCGGCGGAAGGCAAAGTGAATAGCTCGTGCTTACACTTGGGTTATTAAAAGCGCACGTATGGATGAGGATATATTATGCGCCTACAGATGCCTCTCCTCCCCTTTACCCTCGCTTTAACCTCGCGCTGTCGTTTTGTCGTGACAAACAACAACAAGTCAGTCCCGAGAAATGTTGTCGAGAGAGAGAGAGAGAGAGAGAGGAGGGGGGTGAAAAAAACATCAAGCAAAGAAGCAGGAAGGCTCCGCTGAACGGTATCAACAGTGTCCCATGTGGTGCGAGAGAGATAAGGCATTCAAACGCTGCCCGATTGAACTTAAACTTCTCCAGAGAGAGTTCGGCTGGGGTTCAGCACAATTGCCATCCGAAATACACCAAGTCTTTGTAATATTTAAATTATTCTACACATAGAGCCTAAGCCCACTGAGATAGCTCCTTCTATAACGTTGTAGAATTATGTGAAAATACCACAAAAAGGGAATATTGCGATGATTTACATTACCCTATGCCTCTCTGCGAAGCTTTTGTCACTTACTGCAAGAGATGGGGTCAAACATATTGATATCGATCATCCTGTATCTGAAATAGACACTGAGCAGCTATCGATATGGTCAGAGGTCTGATAAAACCCAATGATGGCGTTTCAAATTCCAATGCTTTTGACCTAAAAAAAAATTGCATTATACGAATATGGAGATGGTGAGCGTGAGGAGTTCTATATCTATTTTAAATCTATATCACATCTACCGCTTATCAAGAATCTGTATGTAACTGCTTAAGTTTAATGCAGTGTAAATTACACACATTCTATATTTTCTTTTATAGGAAGTTTTAGGTTTTTCCGGTGAGTACCACACATTTTGTCATGTCCCGAGCGAACTTAGCTGAAAGTATAAGAATAAAAAATGTGAATATATTTTAATATCAGGTCGGTGGGGAGTCCTTACCTCAAGTGGAGGAGTTCAAGTATCTCGGGGTCTTGTTCACGAGTGAGGGACGGATGGAGCGTGAGATCGATAGACGGATCGGTGCAGCGTCAGCAGTGATGCGGTCGCTGTATCGGACTGTTGTGGTGAAGAGGGAGCTGAGTCAGGGGGCAAAGCTCTCGATTTACCGATCGATCTACGTTCCCACCCTCACCTATGGTCATGAGATTTGGGTAATGACCGAAAGGACAAGATCGCGAATACAAGCGGCCGAAATGAGTTTCCTTCGCAGGGTGGCTGGGCGCACCCTCCGAGATCGGGTGAGGAGCTCAGTTACCCGGGAGGAGCTCGGGGTAGAGTCGCTGCTCCTTCACGTCGAAAGGAGCCAGCTGAGGTGGCTAGGGCATCTGTTCCGGATGCCTCCTGGTCGCCTCCCTCGGGAGGTGTTCCAGGCATGTCCTATTGGGAGGAGGCCCCGTGGAAGGCCCAGGACACGCTGGTGGGACTATGTCTCCGAGCTGGCCTGGTGTCGCCTCGGGGTCCCCCAGAACAGCTGGAGGAGGTGTGCGTGGATCGGGAAGTCTGGGCATCTCTGCTGAGACTGCTGCCTCCGCGACCCGGCCCCGGATAAAGCGGAAGAAAATGGATGGATGGATGGATGGATTTTAATATCAACATGAAGATCTATTTGGAATGGAATGGAAGTTTGACTTGTATAGCAATTTTCACACAAGTCACCCAAAGAGAATCACATATAGTGTTGAAGATTTGTTGTTCATTCACTCCACACACGGTGGTGGAAACCTATACGTTCATTTTCCCCTGGGTAGAGCGACAGAAGCGCGATTGCGGTTCCTCTGACCGCCACCATTCATTCACGCGCACACATCATTTATCTCTATTGCACATGTTTTTAGTGGTAGGGGAAACTAGAGCACCCGAAGGAACCTTATACAGACACCGGGAGAACACAGAAAGGCTCTATACCCGGGGATTGAACCCGTGACTTTCCACCTGTGAAGCACGACCGCTAACCGTTGTGCCACTGTGCCGCTCATTTCTTTCGCAATGGAATTTAAAAAACATGTATATTACAATTAAATACAAGCACCCAACCTCGTTATCAAAAAGGCTCTCCCCCTATAGAAAAATAATGGTGTAATCCATTTGAGCCCAAACATCAGGAAACATCTTGTGTCTTATGGACGACAGATGAGCAGAAACAAGCAAGTTCTGCAATGTTATTTTTATGGATTTTTCCAATGAAAATGTGGTTGTCAAATTTAGTTCCTCAACACAGTCAACACAAAAAAAGTTGTTTGTTCTGTAATACATGCTATCGTGTCATATCAAGTCCACTACATCAGTGGCCTACTGACAAACAGACTGAAAAACATTGCTGAAATAAAAAACATGGTGTCTACACCAGACTTGGAGAGATTAATGAATGTGTTTGTCAGGCCTTCTCACTGGCCTCTCTACTGTAAACGAGCTGTTAGAGCTGCAGTACATCCAAAATGCTGCAGCTCGAGTCCTGACCAAAACAAGGAAATACCAATCACATTAGTCCAGTGCTCCGGTCTCTGCACTGGCTTCCTGTCGCTCAGAGAATAGAATTTAAAACAGCTCTGCTTGTGTACAAGTCTCTTCATGGTTTAGCACCAAAGTACATCTCTGACGTGATAGAGCCAGATGAACCACCTCAGGCCCTGAGAACTTCAGGAAGGGTTTTTTGGTGGTTCCCAGAGTCACAACTAAACACGGTGAGGCTGCGTTTCAGTTTCAGGTCTGGAACAGTCTCCATGACGACGTGAGAAAGGCCTCAACTCTGACTATGTTTAGGTCCAGGCTGAAAGCATGCTTATTTACTGCTTCCTATGGAAATTGAACATAATCTAACACATTTTAATATATACATACAGTTTGTAGATATATATTTTTTTAGGTAATTATATCAATTGATTTGTTTTATTGTATTTCATAGGTTTTTTTTGTGTTTGTTGTTGTGAGGCACATTGAGTTGTCTTTGACATGAAATGTGTTGTATAAATAAACTTGCCTTGCCTAATTCTGAATCTCATTCCTGCCATGTGCTCACTTTCTGACACTCAGCATGTGCTACTGAAGTCATTTTGCCGAAAAATCAAAAACCTGTTACACTCGACTCCGTTACCAATTTATTATAAAGTAAGATGGGTACAAAAACTTTAACTGTTAAAGCTCATTTTGCACAGTTCTCGTGGTTTGACTGTCGTTTTAAATGCATCATCTCATCTAACCTCATGCATATTAACACCAGTTCATAACACCCATCTCTTCTTCGCCTGAACGCCAAAACTTCACGCATGCCAATAAAGCTTGCTAATTGCTCGTTTGTTTCTGTCTGTCTCCAGGTTGAACTCGAGTATGATGCTCAGCTGCTTCAAAAAGATGCACGTAACTCGATACCACCCGCCTCTGAAACATTTTACAGTCCTCAACTTTCAAAACTAGTAAAAGAGTTTTATCTTTGCCTCCATTTTCTCAGAGCTGAAAGGTTAAAGGCAAACACTATACTTCATTTTGAGGCGATGTCATTTCAGATCATATAATAAATCATGCACATTTATTTTCTTTCTCTCCGTTCTTCCAAACAGCTCTAATGTGCCGACAGGGACCTGGTATTTTTCTCCACACCGGCGGCACAGCAGTTATTGAAAAGAAATACGGGAGAAAATTAGAACATTTACAGAGCGCTCCATTCACTCACGCGCCTCATCTGACCCGCATGTCTCATCTATCTAAAGAATATGCGCGCGCTACACGGGGCTAATTGCATATTTGCAGCACGGCTCACGTTAAACCAGCGTTTGGTAACATGCTAAGTCATTAGTATCTGCAACCGCTGCTTCACAACCGGAGCTCCCTTGTAATCATGGAAAACCTTTGTGAAAATGGAGCTGTAAAAGATTATTCTTGTTTTGAATTGTTTGACAAGTAGTTAATTGTAAAGTCATGAGCGACATATTAATGAGCGTCACGCAAAAAAAAAAAAGGAGCGGAAAGTCCAATTTAATGCTTTCTGATGCCTCGACTGAATATTTTCACTGCCACAAATGCAAACGATCTTCTAAACATTTACAATAAGCTGAAGAATGGACAAATTGGACCTAATGGGAAACCTTTAAAGGGGGGTATTATGCAAAATCGACTTTTTCAAGCTTTATATCATGTTATTATGTCATTCCCTCATTAAACACATGCCTGGAGTGTTGCCTTGGCTCATTCACATATTTTGAGTAATCAGTAAAAACCTAGACGGCAGCCATTTTAGGTGTAGCTATGCCTCAGTCCTCCTAGGAACGCCCCCACCTCCTGGAGACGCCTCTGGACCTTTCGTCACCAGCCAAGCCACCAACCACTGCTCCTCAGCTCAGCAGAGCCCCCTCCCCGCACAGTAGTGTTGTTTAGATGCCACAGCAGTGTGCTGAAGGGGGCGTGTCGGAAAGCTTCTTAAAGAGACAGAGGCCTATTTCAAGACGTTCAGTACAGCCATTTTGAGAGAGCAATTTTATTCAAGGCAGTTATTTTAATTTACTGCATATACAGACCAACAGAAGGTTACGTCATCATTGTAGTATGCTATAGACTGGTGCTATGTGATTGAAAAAAAGCATAATACCCCCTCTTTAAGCAAAAATGTATATAAAAGTGACAGACATTTGTAGCAAAACCAGCTCCTGAGTGTGTCTTTTTATATTTCTGAATCTGATAAACGTCTGATCTAAAAAAAAAAAAAAAGAAGCAACGTCATCGTTCTCAAAAAATTTAGATTCAATGCCCTTGATTCTACCGCACTTCATTCAATGGCTTTTAGTTCTTTTTAACCTCTTATCTCCGGCCTTCACTAAACACATTTTCTCCAGTTCAGCTTTACCCAAATCTCAAAACGTCTCGACTGGAGCTTACAGCCTAGTGTAACGCCTCATTTGAAAGCTAAGACAAAACTGATCGTAACTTTTTCATCGCCTTTTGTTGCCTTCTTGTTGATTTTCTGTTGCTTTTACATCACTCTTTTGCCGCGTTTTTGTCACATTTTGGAGATGTTTCTGTTGCATTCTCGTCTTTTTTCAACGCTTTTTGTCTTGTTTTTGTCGTTTTTTCCCCCCATCACTTTTTCATCTCATTTTTGTCACTTTTTGTGGATTTTTTCTCGCGTTTTCATCACTCTTTAGTTGTGTGGTTTTGTCCCTTTTTCATTGTGTTGTTACTTTTCCAGGAGATTTTTGTCACTCTATTGCCACTTGTTTGCGTTTAGATTTGGGTAATGCCAGACTGGAGAAAATGTGCACAGTTCATGTGGGGGTTAAGAGGTTAAAGGAGGCATATTATGCTAAATCAACTTTTACCATGTTACAATATCATTCTCTCATCAAAAACATAACTAGAGCCGTGTTTTGAGCCGCAAGCGCATCTTTGAGTAATCTTTGGCTCTTCACCTGTGGCTATTCTTAACAAGCGCAGCTCCTACTGAGGTCCTGCATATCCAGGAAATGCTCTCCTCACCTCTCCATCACTAAGCTTAATCCTTTTATCACGAAGTAAAAACACTCACTACAGCCAAACAGGACACGCAATCTTTGTTTTCCCTCTTTATTCAAACAGCTGCGCAGCAAAGGGGAGCAAGAGGAAGGGAGTGGGTGGGGCTCACGGTGAGATCCCGTGAAAATCCGGAAGTGAAACTTTATGTTTTGTTTCGGCTGTTTTAGATCAGTGTTGCATTTTCAAACCAACAAAGTGTAAGACAGTGAGAGCACATAATACACCCTCTTCAATGTCCCCTAAAACAACCTTTTTGAGATATCATTCATAGTTTTAAAGGGATATTTCAGTATTTTTGACATTGGGCCTCATTTCCTAGTTATCCAGAGTGTTGTTCATGTCTGGAGATATTTTTTTCTTATATTCATGCAGTTCTTATATTTGAAGAGTCTAATGGCGCTAGGCTAGGGCAAGGCTAAAGCATTTCTATGGTATCAGTTAGCCTGCATTAAAAACAGTCTGGCCCACTCCACAGTGCACCTGAGGTAAATCACTTTTTGCATTTTGCATTTAAAATAACTTATATTTGAGCAGCATCAGCTTCGTGGCTGTAAGCTAACACAGCGGCGGAGTGATCTGCGAGAAAATAGTCCCTCAAAATGCGATAATTCATGTGATACAAGGTCAGTTATATTTCAAAAATTATTCTATCGACACAGACATTTATATCGTTAGCCTGGTGTTATAAGTGATTTACCTCAGGTGCACTGTGGAGTGAGTCAGACTGTTTTTAATGCAGGCTAGCTGATACCATAGAAATGCTTTAGCCTTGCACTAGCCTAGCGCCACCAGACTCTTCAAATATAAGAACTGCATGAATTTAAAGAGCAACTAAACACCAAATCAAGTTTTTTTTACTGATAAACTGCCTCAATGGGTGTCTCATAGTGTTGTCTACTGGTCCCTGACATTATTGCGCAAACATGTGTAAAATCCTAACTTTGACCTGAAAACGAATGAGTTGCGCCCCCTTCAGGGTAAACTCTGCTACTAAAGTAGAATTTCCTGATTGGCTGGAGACGTGTCCACGGCCTCCACACATCGTCATAAGCCGCACCAGCTCCACACCTCGTCATCAGGTGCTTCCCATTATCCTGCCCATTGTCCTTCCCCTGTACCTGTGGTTTATAACCAAGTCCCTCCCACGTAATCAGTCTGCTGTGATTGTGCCAATGCAAAGGCCCACACACTCACCCCCCGCATGTCACCCCCAAACTTCAGAGACCGCCTCTTTCATAGCAATTTTTGACTTTTGTTTGTGGGTGGGGAAAGGCTTTGACACGCCCGTTTAGGTACTCTTTAAGAAAAAGATATCTCCAGACATCAACAGCACTCTGGATAACTAGGAAATGAGGCCCAATGTCAAAAATCCTGAAATATCCCTTTAATGTCCCCTCATCAAAAACATTGTATCTGGAGTAGTATTTTGCTTCATTCACGCATTTTTTAGTGCTTTGGTTGTTTCTTCTTCCACTGTTGAAGCGCTCCCTGTCGAAAGCCGAAACGCATTGGCAATGACCTTATCCAGTGGCCATGTGTTAATAGGATTTTGATCTATTTTTAACCTTTTGAGTCCCTCTTTGATGAAACCGATCCCTGCACTGGAGAATCTCAAAAGGACATGATTTTACAAGAGCACCTTCTAATGATTTAAACTATCCGGAGTAGCATTTTGTTTCATTCACGCAATATTAGGTGCTGCATTTACGGGATTTTATTGCATATGGGTTAAGATGAAACTGTCCTCTATAATCCATCACCAGTCCTGTTTACGGCAGTTCTGCGCTCAAAGTGTGTTCATCACAGTGCCATTGATTTGTTAGCATGCCGCAAAGTGAAAGCTTGTTTTCCCCATTTTATTCCCACTACTACCTGAAGAGGGCACTCCAAACTCCTGACCCGCCCAGTTCCTCACTCCATACATTATTTCACATTTTTAAAGGTAAAAGATATCAAAGCTGAGGCACCCAAATAGGGATGTCACGGTATGAAAATTTTACCTCACGGTTATTGTGACCAAAATTATCACGGTTTTCGGTATTATCACAGTATTTTTTTTTATGTGTGTTAATAAGTTCAGGAAGCATTGATAGTCCTACACTGTTAGAATATTTTTAACGAGATAAATCCTCTATATCAGGAATATTGTTCTCAGCTTGTGTTCTTCCAGTTTGCTTTCGCTCTGCAGATTTGGGAAAATGCCATCAGACAGTAATCATTGTTAAATTCATAATAATGCGGCGAGAGTGAATATATGAGGGGGATCGCCCTGTCGTCACGTCCGAGGCACTGGTGGGCAACGCAAATGTATTAAATAGATATTAATAGTTCTATGGTGGGTCAAAACATCGTTCACAAACAGAGCATTGCTTCTGTGAAAAGATGTAAAAGATCTGTGATTTAAATTAACAGCTCTCGCAGAAATAAACAATAACAGCGATCCTCCCTATTGCATTGGCGACCAACTTTTATCTCCCCTCCAGGAGCCCTGTAACGCATTGTGCCAGAGGTATCCGCGACACGGCTTATATGCTGGCGGTGGCGCCGGTGCGGCTGCACTATGGGACGACTCGTTACCTTCTCCCTCAACCCAAAGTCCCCACATCATGCATTTCAGCTAAAACGCTAATGTTAACTTACTTGCATTGGCTATAGAGCTGTGGTGACGGTCACGCAGGTGAGTCATGAGGTTCGAAGTATCGCTGCCTTTAGAGACACTTTTTCCTTCACGTTCCACAAACAGGATAACTGTCTTCTATCAACTGTCCTTCGGCTTTCTTAAAATACCCAAAATATGCGCAGACTTCAGACCTGGTCCTGTTTTAAGGCTGAGAGACGTCCTGAGTGCCGTCGTCTCGGACATGATTCCAGCTTCGAGAAAGTTTTGTTTTGGAGCTACGGAGTGCGCCTGCACGGCCGGTGAGGCTAACGTTGCCTTCACCGCGGGCGCGGTAATCCACCGAGATAATATAGTTTTTCAAAAACAAGACGGTAATTATTACTGTCAACATTTTTACCAGGGTTTACCGCTACACCGGTTACCGTGACATCCCTATACCCAAATAAATATTTTAAAGCGTTAATTATGCATATTTCCTCTTTATGTTGTTTACACACAAATCCCCACACGATACTGAAATTACCGCTTGATCGAGAAGGTCCAAAAACATACTGAGATATTCATGACCCCTTCACTCATTACATCGATTATCTGAAATCAGCCTTTTCAGTTTAAACGAAGACTTTGTGCCGTGTCCAATAATCGTTACAGCGACAGATTGAATAGGACCTTCTGTTAACTGCTCTATACACTGACATTTTGCCGGATAGTGATTTTCAGCTGTAAGAAAAGCAGGCATTGAGACATCTTGTTCGGCTTGTTCTGTTCACTGGACACGGTTTCTCGCTAAAAATAATACCCACCACGACTTGTTTGAAATATCTGTACACAGACGGCTGCTGAATGTTTAACAGAAGTCAAGCCGCACTAAGCTGTGTATATTTCACTCCTCCAGATGTGTCACTAAATCTATGCCCACAGTGACCGAACGCCTCAAAGCATATACCTGCGCTGACTTTCTTGTTTAAAATTTCTTACATAAAACGGTGGGATTCTTCAGGGTGACAAAAAAAGGTGTTTCAGATTACTCACAGGGACCGTCTGTTGTCTGTAAACAAATCAGATAAATGGTCAGATGACTTCACTATACAGCTTTATGATAATAGAAACAGGAAGTACAAAGAGTCCCTTGTATGTCTGTATTCTAAAACAAATACAACGGGACTTCCTGTTTTATTCAGCTAAGCTTCATCGTTATGAAACTCAATATTTATCTTTAATAAGTTGCCATCACGACATTCTAGAAAGTCATGTCATAATCGGAGCAGGAGCCGGTACAATTCAGTGGGAGAGACACGGTTTTGGAAAGAAACAGAAAATGTTCAAATGTTTTCCCTGATCATTATTTGGAAGTGATTGGATTCACAAACCTGCCACATTCACCTTTAGGGCTGAAACAACTAATCGATTAATCGACGACTAATCGATTATTGAAATAGTCGACAACTATTTTAGTAATCGATTAATCGTTTTCTGGTTCACACAGACTCAAATAGGGCAAAAATGACATGAAAATGTGATATATTTGATGAAAACCTACTTTGTTTTTATAGTTAGGGTCTGTAGTATTTTGTACATTGTAAATTTCATGAATATCCGTCTGTGTCTCATCCAATCAGAAAGCAGAATTAGCACCAAGAGCCTCCAACAAACATTTACTTTAAGTTTATGCCATCAATATGTCCTCAAGTGGTGCCACTTTAGCTTTATGTGATAAAAAAAAAAAAAGTTTCTACACAATTCACAGCCAAGCGATTACTCGATTAATTGTAAAAATAATCGATAGATTAATCGATGACAAAATAATCGTTAGTTGCAGCCCTATTCACCTTATGGCTTGAAGTCCTTTCATTTAACCAACATCGAGCACAACAATTTGAATATTGTCTCCACTTTTGGACGTGCTGAGAGAGAAGACGTTGAACTTTGTTTCATGTGGTTAAATCCAGCCGTTACAGAGATATTAACCATAAACCAAGTTGAAGATTCAGCATTTCATGGTTACCATACAGTTATCACAATAGACCTTAAAGGCACACTGTGTAACATTTTGGACTATACTGTTGCCATCAGTACAAAACATGTTCCCAATGACCAGCTCGACAAAGAAAATGCTATTACTGCAGTGGGTAATCAAAGAATGGATTTGGATGAGGATCTAACCTTGTTTAAATCTCAAATTCTGCTGACTTTAGTCACATCTCCATGGAGACGAGCTGGAGACGTACCCACTCCCGGTAAAGTTACAGTCATGTCTTAGGAGAGATGAGCAGCTCACGGCAAAAGCTGATGTTTGTTTGTGCATTTATGAGGTATTTTCAATAATGAAAATATCTGTCATGAAATTAAAGCTTGTTTTGAATTGTATTTATTTGGTAAAATTTTACGTGGAGTGGCTTTAAGCATGTGATGGTATAACACTGTTGTTCCTAACCTTTTTTGCCTCGCGTACCCCTTGAGTCTTTCATTTCTACTCATAGTACCCCTCAACTCTAAGGTGTAGCCATTTACTTAGAAAATGATCTGCTACACTCAAAATGTATTGGTATTTAGTTGTGTACTGTGTTAAAAAATAAAGCAAAAACACTCAAAAAAACCTTTTACTGCAAATTATCATTGAAAATAACTTTTTAAAATAATATCAAAACACTGTTCAGTATCAGCTTCTTTTTGATCTGAAGTATTTCCAAGTACCCCCTGCTAAGTGCTCGCGTACCTTACCCCTGGTTGTGACAGCATGGGGCTTCCATCACGGCAACAAACTGAGTGACTTTCCACTCAGTTTGCTGCTGTTGAAAGTCCTATTTCTGTCTAGAGTTAAAATGTACAATTCACACCCGATAGACATTCTTAGCTCAGTAACTCAATGTAGAAACAAATAGGCTGTTGACAGTGTTGTGACGCCATGTTGAACACGCTCAGAGATTTAGAAAAAGAAAAGTAGCATATAGACCACTGGTTTTCAACTGGGTTATGACCCCGAAGTGGGTTGCGGAAAATACTTTCAGTGGGTGGAAACTTTCCAAAAAATAACAGACACCCAGAATGATCCAGGTCGAAAACAACTGTGAGAAAATACTGTATTTTGACATTACATGCAATAACAAGGTATTTATTTCTTTATAAGTTTAAGTAAGTAAGTAAGTAAGGCTTTTTAAATGAAGATTGTGTCACAGCTTATCTTTATTCTGAATGTGTGTCCCAAACTTAAAGGGGGGTATTATGCAAAATTGACTTTTTCAAGCTTTATATCATGTTATTATGTCATTCCCTCATTAAACACATGCCTGGAGTGTTGCCTTGGCTCATTCACATATTTTTGAGTAATCAGTAAAAACTTAGACGGCAGCCATTTTAGGTGTAGCTATGCCTCAGTCCTCCTAGGAACGCCCCCACCTCCTGGAGACGCCTCTGGACCTTTCGTCACCAGCCAAGCCACCAACCACTGCTCCTCAGCTCAGCAGAGCCCCCTCCCCGCACAGTAGTGTTGTTTAGATGCCACAGCAGTGTGCTGAAGGGGGCGTGTCGGAAAGCTTCTTAAAGAGACAGAGGCCTATTTCAAGACGTTCAGTACAGCCATTTTGAGAGAGCAATTTTATTCAAGGCAGTTATTTTAATTTACTGCATATACAGACCAACAGAAGGTTACGTCATCATTGTAGTATGCTATAGACTGGTGCTATGTGATTGAAAAAAGCATAATACCCCCTCTTTAAAGCAATGCTGTGAAAATAAATAAATACTGTGACACATTGGCTTTTCTTAAAGGTTGCAAATGCTTTATTCAGGCTGTCAAAGTAAGAATGGGGACGTATGAGGGGAAAAAACTAATTCAACTCTAATTTCTTTGCATATAAAACACCTGTCCTCTGCTGGCACAGACGGTAAAATAAAGCTAAAAATAGTAGCTGCCCACAGTATTTGCAGATATTTCCATTAAGCTCTCAAGGAGGAGACAGAGTGAATAAGAGGAGTTAGTCAATTATACATAAATGAACACGCACCAGACTTTCCTTCCAACATGTCTTTTTTTCATAATTGTACAACACTTTGAACAAGTTTAAAAGCTCTAAAGAAGTCAGACAAAACGTGCCCTGTGATTTCACGCGCCCATTGATCAGAATGTATTTAACATCAAACAGAATCCCTTTTACAAACAGCTGAATGTTTAAAATGCCTCCGCGATCGGTGGGAAACCCTGGGATGAAAGGGAGGCAAAGAGAAACCCGGAGACGCAGATAAGCGCTGACATAACGTTAAATGAACCGGCACTGATTTAGTATGTATCTGTGGCTGTCAGGACGGAGATTGTTTTATGGATGAGGAAATGTTTAGAAAGTGCTAAATGTAAGTCAATGTGAGTGATTGTTAAATAAACATAATAGATTTCCCACACGTTCACACATAATTAAACGCATAATTAGAATGGGGGTTAAGATATAGCACCAAAATAAGCAAAATATCTTGTAAGTGAAACAAATGATCCTGTCTTTATAGGGTGGAGGCAGTTGTCGAGCTCGGGAATTTTATTTTTATTTTATTGTGACTTTATGGAGGGAGTATTAGGCTTTTTGCAGGTATTTGGTAAAAATTTCAAACACATCTTCATCACCATCTTAGAAAATGCAATATGGAAACAAAGATATCCAGTATTTACTTCCTGCTTTATCCATAAGCCCCACCCATAACGTGCTTCTCTTGCTCCCCTTCGCTGTGAAGCTGTTTCAGTAAAGACCTAACCCATTTAGGCCTGAAACGCCTGAAAAAAAGGCCTGTGAAAACCTATGGGCGAGTTCAGAAAAGACCCCGAAAACCTGAAGTTCCAGAAAGTTCCAGAAAACCTGAAGTTCCTGAAGTATTCAGCAATTGTGTCAACGCCTACTAAATGATTGATTTCTCAGCCTCTGCAGCAGATAGGAACACAATTCAAAAAGTATTTGAGAGCTTACAGCTTGCGGCTTTCCTGAGAAATTGGATTTATTTAGATACACCTTCACGCCACTGTCTGCGCCACTGTCTGCGCCACTGTCGCCCCTTCGGGGCGACAGTGGCGCAGATGGTAGAGCGGGTCGTCTCATGATCGGAAGGTCGGGGGTTCGAATCCCGCCTCCTGACGGTGCACATTGTCGTTGTGTCCTTGGGCAAGACACTTCACCCACATTGCCTCCAGTGTCTGCCAACACTGGTAGCCCCCTAGGAGAGACCAACAGGCCCGGTTTGAACCGTGAGGCCGTCCTTCCGTGGACCCACCACCTGCAGAAGGAGCCATGGGGGGCTGGTGCAATGTGATTTGGGCAGCTCCGGCGGCTGCCCCCACGACCCGGCAACGGACAAGTGGAAGAAAATGACACATGACCTTCACAAAAATAAAATATGTAAAAGCAAAGTGAAATAAAGTATATAGCCCTCTTATACTAAAATATAGACCTATATTTTTTATGTTAAACCTTTGCAATTTGTCTTTTGAGGTCACTTCAAAAATGTCTAGGAGCTTCTCTCTAAATCCAAAACAATATCCACTCTTTAAAATACAATTTAATTAATAGTTTTATATAGAAACGTGGGAAATAAATATAATAATTATTAAGTTATAAAGAAATAAAAAGCTGGTGATGGGGAAGGGCAGAGTATCCTGCTCTAAACACAGCAGGAGGAGGAGAAAGCCCCTCCCCTCAGAGAAAGCCCCTCCCCTCACTGCTGCTCAGCGCTGTCAGCCAGAGGAGAAGACACAGCTCTCCTCTCGTCCCGCACTTGACTTCTCAATAAAACTACGTGATGGGAAGAGCATAACAACTGTTTTCTGATCGTTTGAGTAAAACCTTTTGATCGAATGAAACTGAAAATATTTCACCAAATTACACGAAACAAAAAGTGTTGTGATGCTGACGCTCCCGCGCCTCTATTCTGTTGCATTTCATTGGCTCAAAGGCCTAGCCTGGCTAACGCCAGACTAAAATCACAAGTGATATTTAGTCTGGGGACCACCAATTCATTTTCTCGTAGGAGAGGTGTGGTTTACGATTGTCCATAGCCGTTTATTGGGCGCTACGAATGTCTATCATGCGTCTGCACGTAGCCATAGCCAATCGTATCATGGTATCAGATGACGTATGACGTACCTGCTGTAAACTTTTGAGCTAAACTATTTAGAACACGTTCTAAAGCTTGATCGAAAGATGGCATCGCGTCTGCTGCTGTCATGTTGGATCCGTAAATATTTTTTTATTTTTTTTATCCCTAAACAAACTACAAGCTTCCGTATGTCAAATAGCACGTCATCGTCTTACCGTCCCTCCTCGTTCTGTGATTGGTGCCCAAATCCATGGAAAAATGTCGGCCATGGTCCCCAGGCTGTTGTGAAGTTCGAAAGGATTCGAGCGCACACAGCAGTCTGGCGTTAGCCAGGCTATCAAAGGCCGACAATTGGTGCAAAAACACCCTTATACTCGAAAAATGACGTATACGCTTTCCCGGCCTCAATGGTAGAAATGCGGCAATGCTTTCCCGGCCTAAATGGGTTAAGTGGATGTAGTGAAGCTATGACGAGAGATCTTTATTCCGTGATGAAAGGATTAAGCTTAGCAAGAGATGGAGTGGTGAGGGAAGCATTGGCTGGAAATGCTTTTTGGGAGCTGCCGCCGCACTGGTGGAGATCCAAAGATTACTCAAAGATGCGCCACAGTGGGGTTGAAACACAGCTCCAGGTGTGTTTTTGATGAGAGGACATTGTGACATTGTTAAAAGCTCTAAAAAGTCGATTTCTTATAACACGGAGGAGCGCAACTTTATGACATCAGCATGTTGAGCTCTCGACAAGGAGACAGCAAGAATATAGAACACAACTGCAATGTTTTTCACAAAGTAATGTCACTATGAAGAAAGTTAAAATCTAAAAAAAAAAATACAGGGACAGAAATTAAATCTGTTTAAAAAAGAAAAAACTGTTCTATTCCTACATCAGTAACCCTTATTCACACACTAAGCGCCCATGGTCTTTCAGCCACACATTCACACACCAGGTAAATTAACCTCTTAAAGGGATATTTCAGGATTTTTGACATTGGGCCTCATTTCCTAGTTATCCAGAGTGTTATTGATGTCTGGAGATAACAGTTAGCCTGCATTAAAAACAGTCTGACCCACTCCACAGTGCACCTGAGGTAAATCACTTATAACACCAGACTAATCATATAAATGTCTGTGTCGATAGAATAATTTTAACCATTTTGCATTTAAAATAACTTATATTTGAGCAGCATCAGCTTCGTGGCTGTAAGCTAACGCAGCGGCGGAGTGATCTGCGAGAAAATAGTCCCTCAAAATGCAGTAATTCATGTGATACAAGGTCAGTTATATTTCAAAAATTATTCTATCGACACAGACATTTATACGGTTAGTCTGGCGTTATAAGTGATTTACCTCAGGTGCACTGTGGAGTGGGTCAGACTGTTTTTAATGCAGGCTAACTGTTACCATAGAAATGCTTTAGCCTTGCCCTAGCCTAGCACCACTAGACTCTTCAAATATAAGAACTGCATGAATTTAAGAAAAAAATATCTCCAGACATCAACAACACTCTGGAGAACTAGGAAATGAGGCCCTATGTCAAAAATCCCGAAGTATCCCTTTAACCCTCGCCTTAACTGAGCACATTTTCTCCAGTTCAGCTTGACCCAAATCTAAACGCTTCCTGCCTTTAGAACGTACACCCTATTTATCAGAGCAACACCTCATTTGAAAGCTAAGACCTACAAAACTGATCATCACTTTTCTGTTGCATTTTTAAGCGTTTCTGTCGTGTTTTTCGTTGCACTTTTTCATTGCATTTTTGTCACTTTTTGCCAGATTTGGGTAATGCCAAACTGGAGAAAATGTGCTCAGTGTTAAGGCGGGGGTTAAGGGGTTAAGTGTCTTGCCCGAGGACATGGACGGCAGCAGGGATTGAACCATCAACATTTAAAAAAAAGCACAGGGAACTCCAAACCTATTGTTCATAAGAAATCTAAAACAATGACTAATAGAGTGTGTGCGGCTCGCATCATCACAACAAGACATTTCAAAACACATTCGGCCCCTGTCGCCCTGCCATGACATCATCTGCATACCCCACAGATGCAGCCTAGCCCGTTTATTCTTCCAAAAGCATATCACGGCTTCATACAGTGAGCGTAGGTTAATTCAATTGGCAGAATTGAGCGTTTACAGCCGGGAGGTGCGTCCGCGGGTTAATGATGAAATTAAACATTTAGCTTCGTCAAACCCCGGCTCCTTTTACATGAATGCAAGTCTCGGATGGAAAAGTTTCGCCGATAATGTCCCGTTACTTCATCGACGCCTGTTCAATATTTACAATCACATTAATGGTCGAGGCGCAGGGAATAAATAAATGAAAATGTATTAATTTAGTCATTTTGTCATCTATTTTTGACTCATACTGGAAGATACACACACACACAGTTGATGCATGAGAAAAGGTGGTGTGCTCGTCTTGCTGGGTATTTGGAAGAGTCGAGACATTTCGTGGGCTGTGGCACTTATATAGCCGCCAGAGATACACAATATTTATAAATAACAGACTCTCACAGTTGGACAATTATAGGCCTATAGGCATTTAAGCAGCAGGAGCCTGAGCTATTGTTTTATCACAGTTGAGAGATGTTTGTTTTTGGGGGGTTTTTTATAACGTGGTATTGAAATCAGACAGAACATTTGCATCTGCTTTATTCGTGCCATCTGATGTGGAACTCCTCTCCTAACCTGTTCAAGTTGGTTAAAGAGTCTACAGAGAAGTATTCACGTGAGTAACACAAAATATACAGAAAAAGGAAGGTGGGACTGGAAAATGTAAAGGGATACAAATGTATCACAAATGTTCACAAATGTCAGCGGTCTAATGGTTTGTGATATAACGGATCATCTGCCCGTATTCACGGTGTATGATGATAATGAGTTAGATCAAAAATCACCTCAAAAATATTTTTATAAACGCGCAAGAACTGAGGATTCAATTTACTCACTTTATAGTGACTTAATAAAACAAGATTGGAACGAGGTATATAACAAGAATGATGTAGAAAATGCTTACGATACTTTCATGGAAATTTTTAGTACTGCATACAATAAGAACTGTCCTATTCAGCAATTCTGTAAAAATAGGAAAACGACAAAATGTCCGTGGCTAACCAAGGGTTTACAAAATGCTTGTAAGAAAAAAAACACTCTATATAGACAATTCATTAGACTAAGAACAGAGGATTCTGAAAGTAGATATAAAACATATAAAAATAAACTGACCAGTATATTAAGGAAGGCTAAGAAACTATATTATACCAATCTATTATATACAAACAAGAACAACATGAAAGGGGTATGGGGAATACTAAACACTATAATCAAGGGTAATGCAAAAAATAATTCATATCCAAACTATTTCACTGATGGGATCAATGACAACCATAATATGAATGACATTGTGGAAAGTTTTAATAGTTTTTTTGTAAATGTTGGACCGGATCTGGCAGCAGAGATTCCGGAGTGTAGTAACAACGAAATGGAGTCATTGATAGACATTAATTCAAAAACTATGTTTTTGTCTGGAGTAACTGAAACAGAAATAATAGATGTCATTAACGGGTGTAAGAACAAATCGTCTACAGACTGTTTTGATATAGATATGACACTAGTTAAACAAATTATACATAGTATCGTGAAACCATTAACCTACATATGCAACTTATCGTTTCAAACAGGAACATTCCCAAATAAAATGAAAATTGCAAAAGTTATACCTATACATAAAAATGGGAACAAACACATCTTCACTAACTAGAGACCTGTCTCTCTGCTCCCCCAGTTCTCCAAAATCTTAGAGAAACTTTATAACAGTAGAATGGATAATTTCATAGATAAGCATAAACTAATTAATGAAGGTCAGTACGGGTTTCGAGCAGCAAGGTCAACTTCAATGGCCATCATTGATGCAATAGAAGAGATTACTAATAGCTTAGAGGGCAAGAAACATGCAGCTGGAATATTCATTGACTTGAAAAAAGCATTTGATACACTAAATCATTCTATATTATTAAAAAAATTAGACAGATATGGCATAAGGGGAGTGGCTTTGAGCTGGATTCAAAGCTATTTAACTGGGAGACAACAGTATGTGAAGATGGGGGAGTTTACATCAGGTTATTTGGACATTGGCTGTGGGGTCCCACAGGGATCTGTCTTAGGCCCAAAGTTGTTTAATTTATATATTAATGACATTTTTAATGTGTCTAAATTATTAAAATTAGTGATTTTCGCAGATGACACAAACGTCTTCTATTCCAATGACAATTATAGTAATTTAGTAACTAACATAAACTGTGAACTAAGTAAATTAAAAACATGGATGGACATTAATAAATTGTCCCTCAACCTAAATAAAACAAAAGTAATGTTTTTCGGTAATTATAATGGAAAACCAGACTCAGTAAACATAGACGGTGTAGTCTTAGATACAGTATCAGAAATTAAATTCTTAGGAGTCATCATTGACAGTAAATTAAGCTGGAAACCACACATAAGACACATACAAGGTAAAGTCTCCAAAAGTATCTCAATCATTAACAAAGCAAAGTTTTCTTAAATTACAATGCATTATTTTTGTTATATAGTTCATTAGTTTTGCCATATCTAATCTACTGTGTAGAAGTCTGGGGCAATAACTATAAAAGCTCATTACACCCCCTTGTTATACTCCAAAAACGGGCTGTAAGAATTATACATAAAGTAGGATATTATGATCACACTAATATATTATTTCTGCAGTCTAAACTGTTAAAAATGCATGATTTAGTTGATTTCTCTACTGCCCAACTTCTGTTTAAAGCCAACAAAAATGTGCTACCTGCAAGGATACAAATGCTTTTTGCACGCACAGAAGGGAGATATAACCTGAGGGGGTGTGATAACTTTAAGACTCAAGCAGTGTCTTCCACTAGGAAAAGTATGTTTGTGTCTGTATGTGGAGTTAAACTCTGGAACAAATTGGGGGCAGAATATAAACAATGTCCAAATATTCATCATTTCAAATCAAGATATAAAAAAATGGTATGGTCAAAGTACCAGAAGGAGGAAATGGGTACTTGATTGCTAATGGGTGTCACAAAGTGCTGTATACTTTAAAGGTCAGATCTAACTAATAAAGAAGTATATTGTGGTTGTTACTATTACACTATTGCAGTTGTTATTGCCATTGTTATTGCTATTGCTGTTGTGTTGTTATCATCACTATTTAAACTTTAACTGTAACAGTCTAGGATTAATACCTAACAATCTGTGGATTATTCTTAGAATCCAACTCAATCGATTCAGACAACAGTACTGCTATTGATGCTGATGGTAATATAAAGGAAATAAACTCTTAGAAGTAAAACATGCACATATCTATGTACTCCGCATTCAACATAACCCATAGTATAGGGCAGACATGTGGGGGCCGGCAGCTCGAGGAAACTCTCTTCTGGCAGCAGACTCCTAAAAATGGTCTCTTTTAATGCATAGTATAGGACACTTAACAAATGATGGTCCGGTTGCTCGGGGGCTGCTCCCCTCTGGCAGCTGGTCCAGTCACAGAAAAGAAGAAAAGAAAGAAAAGCCCCGAATCCCTTTTAACACATATCAGTAAGACCATTCTTGTTATCATGAACATCAATCAGTCTGCGATTACTGTACCTTCATGAATAAATGTGGAGTATTTTATGTTCCATTCAAACACTTTGATACAGAGTAATGTTATATGGGTTGTAATGGTGATGGTGAACAACGATAATGCCAACATGGTAATGAATTCTGTATGGGAGACAGAAATAATACACTGGTTGTAGCGTGTGAGATACTGTGAATGTTGACCTGGTATAATGCAGTGTCGCATTTGTTAATATGTAACCAACTCGGTTGATAGTTGTTTTGTAAAATGGTAAGAAATATGCACTGTTGTCAGTTATTGTTATAGTTATTGTTATTGAAGTTTATGAACAGGGGTGGGAGTCAATAAGCTTGTCTTCTTCCCACTCCTTTTCGAGCTGTAATGTAAATTATTTTTTCTTTTTTCTTTTATTATGTATATATATATTTCTGTTTTTTCTTTTCTTCTTTAGCTCGAAATAAAATATTCAAATCAAAAAAAAAAAATACTTCGGGATTTTTGACATTGGGCCTCATTTCCTAGTTATCCAGAGTGTTGTTGATGTCTGGAGATATTTTTTGCTTAAATTCATGCAGTTCTTATATTTGAAGAGTCTAGTGGCGCTAGGCTAGAGCAAGGCTAAAGCATTTCTATGGTATCAGTTAGCCTGCATTAAAAACAGTCTGACCCACTCCACAGTGCACCTGAGGTAAATCACTTATAACGCCAGACTAACCATATAAATGTCTGTGTTAATAGAATAATTTTTGAAATATAACTGACCTTGTATCACATGAATTACCGCATTTTGAGGGACTATTTTCTCGCAGATCACTCCGCCGCTGCGTTAGCTTACAGCCACGAAGCTGATGCTGCTCAAATATAAGTTATTTTAAATGCAAAATGGTTATAATTATTCTATTAACACAGACATTTATATGGTTATTCTGGCGTTATAAGTGATTTACCTCAGGTGCACTGTGGAGTGGGTCAGACTGTTTTTAATGCAGGCTAGACTTTACCATAGAAATGCTTTAGCCTTGCCCTAGCCTAGCGCCACTAGACTCTTCAAATATAAGAACTGAATGAATTTAAGAAAAAAATATCTCCAGACATCAACAACACTCTGGATAACTAGGAAATGAGGCCCTATGTCAAAAATCCCGAAGTATCCCTTTAAGGTCTAAGGTTAAAGCATACCTGATTTTATCCAAACAGTGATTTTTTGTTTGTTTCTAGCTCTCACAATCCTTCCTGCACATCCGAATTGTTCAAGCAAATCAATTATTTGCTCGTTACACGCCCGCGTGCAGCTTTGAGCCGTGGCAAAGTGAAGCTGAAATAAATGGCACTAATTTAGATTCTACTTCTATCTTCCGTCGCTCAAGACAGTTTTTGCTGCGTTTACAACATGATGGCAAAAAATACATTTACACTACAGCAATAAAAAGGCAGGTACCCCGGCTTTAAGGTATGCTTTATTGTCCTCTGCATTTGAACCCGTATTTAAAAAAGGCTTTTCATGTTCAGTAATATCCCTCTTGTTTTGCCTGCCTTGTTTGATTGTATTATTGGATTTCTGTGAAGAGCCTTTGAGTGCCTGTAAAAGTGCAATACAGATCAAATGTATTATTATTATTATCATCCTCTGATGCTGCTATTATGTTCTTATAGTCACACCTTTATTTTGAATTCGTACCTGACAGTTTTGGATAGTGATAAGGAAACATCAAAAGCATACACACGAGCCCCCAGACGACAAGCAGAACAAGAACAGCTCAAGTCTGCCACATCAGACCACTGCAAGAGGGAGAAACACCTCATGGATTGGGACAATTCTCTTATCGGCAGCGAGAGCAGCAAATACCACCGTCGGATCAGAGAGGCCACTGAGAACCGCGGACATTTTTCACGCTGACGCACGAGCCGCTGCGCACCATAAACAGCATAAACTCACCGGTAGTTGAGCAAGGCAGAAGGACGCTCTCCTCCAGTGTTGTATCCGCCTAAAATGAAGTCAGCAGAGTGGGACCTCTTTAGGATCCAAAACATGACCAAGACGTTGTTGTTGTTGTTGATGGAACATCCGTTATGCAAACCATGTCGTCAGAAAGTTGCAGCAAAAGGCGCTGATATCGGCTACGTCGAATATAAACAACATCTTGGAGATAATCCTTCGCTGTAAATGTCCAGGTCAAGGTAACGAACTGCAAAATTCACCAAAAAAAGTTGTCCAAATGTTGGGAAATAGCCACAACTGGCTCAGGATGTAAACAAAAACTAACGCGCTCCGCTCTGCTTCAGCGTAACAGAAAAGAAAGTGAAACCGCGCACATGTGGAAATCAGCTGTTCAAAAGAGTCTCCTTAGTCATTTTGTAAACACGTTTCATTCTCTGTTCATCAAAACATCTGACAAATAATTAAGCAGCAGCAGAACTTTAGAGAACAGGAAACCTATCCTAGCTTGTGGCCTAATAATATAGAGTATAATAATTATGATAATTATGGTCATTATAAAGTAGTAAAGTTGACATTGTTTTGTATTATTCAATGTAGGCCTATTTATTTTAATGCAAAACAATCTTAAAGCATTTTTCATTTTTAGAAACAAGTTCAAGTATTAAAAAGCTTTTTAAAGACAAAAACTAAAAATATCAGTTCTTTCCTTTCATTCGGTCGATAATCGTGAATAATCGTAAAATCGCAATATTTTCTCTCACAATAATCGTACCTCTGAGGAAGGCCGGTTGTAGCCGAAACCGTCAGGTATGAAATCAACATAAAGGTCTGGCTATAAGAACATAATAGCAGCATTACTGCATGAAGCGGATGCAAACCCAGATCGTCCGTTCCAATGGCAAGTGTCTATTTATCTGAGCTAAACATCTAACTGTACACGGGTCGGTCCAAATGATACATAAGATCTTTATTGTCTGTCCCAGTAGAGGCAGAAAATCATCTTTTACATGGCTTAAGAGACATTCAATCATTAAAAACGGAATGAATCGTAAAACTACTGGGTTGAAAAGAGGTCCCGGAACAGAACACTGCTGCCTCATGTGTTTTTAGGATAAGACCTACAAGGACACTCTGGGTTAAAACACTGGGAGAACGTGCAAACTCTACAGAAAGTCATCACACCCCGGGTCTAGGAATCAATCATTAACTTACTCATTTGCCTTTATATGTTTGTTATAGAAATACACGCAGCCACGGTCCCCCCCCTCGCCCATCCTCCCGTCAATGTCATAAAACTCAAATAAAAGTGCGGTGATGATCCTCACGAGTGCTAATAACTGTCCATTAAGAGCAGCGTGCGAAGCTTCTCGGTGGATTCCTGCCAACCCTCGACGATAACAGCCGGAAATATCAATGAAATGAGAGACCTTAAAAAATGTTCATGCTCGTAAATGACAGTGATGAACATTGACCCGCCCAGTCCGCGTATTTTCTCTGTCACAAAGGTTATTGTTCTTGGCAGATTGAAAGCTTGAACTGGCCTGTGATATTCCTGATTTATAAACAAGCGAACATGCCACACACACACTGACAACGCTGTTTAGCACAATAAAGCACTTTGCGGAGGATTTTATTCAGACCCCAAGTTCGGCTGCACGCAGTCGAATCAAAGCGGAGACATCTCCATGGAGACGAGCCGGCGCTGTCCCGCTCCCTGCAAAAGATCAGGCGGGAGGCGAGCTGCTCACTGTAAAGACGACACGTGTTTCTGAAGGTCATTATCGCCGACGTAAACACTCCTAATGAAATAAGCGCTTTCATTTTACACTGTTTATTGAGTGAAATGTTACGCAAGCGAGGCTTTGAAGAGACGACCTTTAAAATTATCACTGCGACCGTGTGATACTTGCAGGTTGGAGTTAATAAAGGTAATTAATTAACTTCGGGTTATTAGATAAATCAAGCCAAGACTGGATGGTATGGCCAAAGTCAGCGAAAAGCCCCAAATGTGTTGCCAAAAAAGGTTGAAGACCAGCAATATTTCCGCTATTGCTGGTTAAAAAGAAAAAGGTTAATGGGATATTTCAGTATTTTTGACATAGGGCCTCATTTCCTAGTTATCCAGAGTATTGTTGATGTCTGGAGATATTTTTTTTCTTAAATTCATGCAGTTCTTATATTTGAAGAGTCTAGTGGCGCTAGGCTAGGGCAAGGCTAAAGCATTTCTATGGTATCAGTTAGCCTGCATTAAAAACAGTCTGACCCACTCCACAGTGCACCTGAGGCAAATCACTTATAACACCAGACTAACCATATAAATGTTAATAGAATAATTTTTGAAATATAACTGACCTTGTATCACATGAATTACCGCGTTTTGAGGGACTATTTTCTCACAGATCACTCCGCCGCTGCGTTAGCTTACAGCCACGAAGCTGATGCTGCTCAAATATAAGTTATTTTAAATGCAAAATGGTTAAAATTATTCTGTCGACACAGACATTTATATGGTTAGTCTGGCGTTATAAGTGATTTGCCTCAGGTGCACTGTGGAGTGGGTCAGACTGTTTTTAATGCAGGCTAACTGATACCACAGAAATGCTTTAGCCTTGCCCTAGCCTAGCGCCACTAGACTCTTCAAATATAAGAACTGCATGAATTTAAGAAAAAATATCTCCAGACATCAACAACACTCTGGATAACTAGGAAATGAGGCCCAATGTCAAAAATCCTGAAATATCCCTTTAAGGAATAGGCTACTGGTACTGGGGGGGGAATGTGGTATTAAAAGAAATATGTGTCTTTAGAGACATATTATCTAGCCTGGTGAGACCAAAATGATTCCACTGTATATTTTTTATACAGAGGGGGATCAGTCTGAACACCCGTTGGCGGCATCAGAAAACTCAAAACGAGCCCCTGTAATCAGATTAGTTTACTTGCTTCACGTGTTGTTCACAAGCAGCGTCACTCACGGGACGCGGAAGTCCCCTCAATACCAATCTACAAAGGTTGCTGCTAGATCGTCGGCTCGGGAGGGGAAATTTATGATGTAGACTGCTCTCCCTGCAGTGTTTCAGCAGCAGGGCCAAACTTTACCAGCAAAGTATCAGGCTGTTAGAGGCTTTGGAGAATTTTGAAGAGCCAGAAAAAGTAGTAGTAGCTACTTTGCCCAGTAAGAATCACAGCAAAAGCATCAATATTACAAGAAGTAGCCAATTAGTATGACCCGATAGCTCTATTTATTGGGTCTATTAGGGCTGACAGTAACCTAGAGAGGCAAATCTTTATTTGAGTCATAATCCTGCATGAATATTAAAGGGATATTTCAGGATTTTTGACATTGGGCCTCATTTCCTAATTATCCAGAGTGTTGTTGATTTCTAGAGATATTTATTTTCTTAAATTCATGCAGTTCTTATATTTGAAGAGCTTAGTGGCGCTAGGCTAATGCTAGGCTAAAGCATTTCTATGGTATCAGTTAGCCTGCATTAAAAACAGTCTGACCCACGAGGTAAATCACGTACAACGCCAGACTAACGATATAAATGTCTATGTTAACAGAATAATTTTTGAAATATAACTGACCTTGTATCACATGAATTACCACATTTTGAGGGACTATTTTCTCGCAGATCACTCCGCCGCTGCGTTAGCTTACAGCCACGAGGCTGATGCTGCTCAAATATAAGTTATTTTAAATGCAAAATGGTTAAAATTATTCTATCGACACAGACATTTATATGGTTAGTCTGGTGTTATAAGTGATTTGCCTCAGGTGCACTGTGGAGTGGGTCAGACTGTTTTTAATGCAGGCTAACTGATACCATAGAAATGCTTTAGCCTTGCCCTAGCCTAGCGCCACTAGACTCTTCAAATATAAGAACTGCATGAATTTAAGAAACAAATATCTCCAGACATTAACAACACTCTGGATAACTAGGAAATGAGGCCCAATGTCAAAAATCCTGAAATATCCCTTTAACGCAACACCGGCTAATAACACCGCATCAACGGAAGACGCCCGCCCTTCGCTGATCGGGTGACTCCGCTTCCTGTTTGCTTGCGTATGTACCGCTGTGGGAAATTGAACTGACGCTGCGGTGAGTCTGGTCCCCAGGCTAAAGTTTTGATGCTGTTGGTCCAGGGACAGCACTAAAGAAAGTTACTTGGATGTTTCAGCTGATGATACAAATGTAACCCCTTAACTGAGCACTTGTTCTCCTGTTTACCCAAATCTAAAAGCTTCTCGACTGGACAGTTTACAGCCTATAGGCCAATGTAACGCCTCATTTGAAAGCTAAGACTTTTGCCACGTTTTATTTGTCGTTGTGTCGGGAGGGGTTTTAATCACATCTTCATTGCTGTTTTGTCCGCATTTAGTTTTTGACACTGCACTTTGATATAAAATGCTGTTTTCAGGTATCGGAATCGTTAACCAATTATTGTGAGAGTACTGGCATCGGGAGGGAAAAATGCAACGTTTTTTTTTTCTCACTAAAGACAGATGACGCAAAACTGCAGCTATTTCATTGTTATTGTGAACGTGTTGAGGCAATAACAGTCTATTTGGGAATTGCACTTGTGTATCGCGTACCCCCATGTGACTCATGCATCAAAAAGTTTGAATTGCTGTAATGCTGGCACAGGGTAATCAAAATCACAGCTTTTCCCGCAAACAATAAAGTATCCCCACTCCACTGGGTCTGGTTATCTACTAAATCTGCTGAACCTGTAGCTTTAGACCTCGACAGTCATGTTCTGAAAGCCATATAATTATCGTATTAGGGTAACTGCTGGTCATGTGTCAGTCTACTCTATAACGTTAACGCTCCAGGGCTCTTTTGTGGCTATTTTTTTTGCTTTTTCATCACTTTTTAAAGGGGGGTATTATGTAAAATCGACTTTTTCAAGCTTTATATCATGTTATTATGTCATTCCCTCATTAAACACATGCCTGGAGTGTTGCCTTGGCTCATTCACATATTTTTGAGTAATCAGTAAAAACTTAGACGGCAGCCATTTTAGGTGTAGCTATGCCTCAGTCCTCCTAGGAACGCCCCCACCTCCTGGAGACGCCTCTGGACCTTTTGTCACCAGCCAAGCCACCAACCACTGCTCCTCAGCTCAGCAGAGCCCCTTCCCCGCACAGTAGTGTTGTTTAGATGCCACAGCAGTGTGCTGAAGGGGGCGTGTCGGAAAGCTTCTTAAAGAGACAGAGGCCTATTTCAAGACGTTCAAGTACAGCCATTTTGAGAGAGCAATTTTATTCAAGGCAGTTATTTTAATTTACTGCATATACAGACCAACAGAAGGTTACGTCATCATTGTAGTATGCTATAGACTGGTGCTATGTGATTGAAAAAAACATAATACCCCCTCTTTAACCTCTTTTTAACCACCACCTGAAACAACACAGCACAGAAACAAAGATGTGACAAAAACTCAACGAAAAGCAACAAAAAAGTGGCAAAATGAGATGGAAAAAAAAACGTGAAAAAAGTGATGGCAACAAGTTCAGATCAGTTTTGCAGGTCTTAGCTTTTAAACGATGTGTTACACTGGCCTATTAGGCTGTAAGCTCCAGCCGAGAAGCTTTTAGATTTGGGAACTGCATATGTCAGAATAATCTCCCTAGAAACCCTCACCCCGTCGTGATCGAAATGCTGTAAATACCATACATTTCTCGTGCTTTATCTCGTGTCGCAGCTAAAGTGGCGAATGACAAGATGACTCGAGCCCATTGCCCTTCACAACGGTTACATTAAATTTGCATCTTGAGTGCTCCGATCAGTGACCGGCTTAATGTCAGGTGTCACTGCTCTCCGTGCACTCTGTCCATCCAGTCGCCGTTCAAATCAGGCAAATGATACGGCCGGCGGGGGAAAGCCTTAGCCCTGAGAACCAGTGACATACATGACATTTAACACAATTGCATTTTTTTCCTAATGAGTAATGCGGTTAGGCTTTAAAATCAATTCTTTTTAAAGACATCCAAATGTTGATCTCGAGCCTTGTTTACTTAGCGATTCAGTCACACTAATCCTATCGCTCCAGTGTGATACATCTGCACTTTGACAACGCTCCCATAGAAAACTGACCTGTCCTTCACCTCAGTGCGTTTTCTTATTTCCCTTTTTCTCCTACGGCCCGAGAAGATGTACCTCATGATGTCATTAGAGCGCCATCCGTCATGAGCTCACTGCCTTTACGACCTGACATTTCGGGCTAACTGCTTTGGCTTTTGTTTCTGGCAAAGACGCCCATTTTTATCATGTTTATCATGTGTTAATCGTGTCAATATTCTTTGCAGTGAGCTGCCGCGGGATTAGGAATAAAGATGGAGCGGTATGGTGAGCATCTCAAATAGGAGAAGTGGAACAAACTAAGTCAGACTTGATGAATTTTAGGATAAGTGTTTATATATGTGACTTACTGAGTGGAATAGATAAAGGCTGTAAAAGGACTGAAGAGTCATTTGCATTCCATCCCCCCAAAAACACACACATTTTTAAATTATGAGAGTGGATGAATTCAGCATGTGTAAATTTTACACTTGTAGTAATAATTAACCTGTTACCTGCCACTTTAGGGTTAGGATTAACAATTATTTATATCCAAATCTCAAAGCGTATTGACAGGAGAGCTTACAACCTATATGCCAGTGTGACACCTCATTTGAAAGCCAAGACCTTCTAGTTTCTAAACATATGTGTGAGATCTGTGAGAGTGAAACACAACTTATATTACATTCGCCGTTCTTAACCCCATCTAAAGGATTCTTGACTGGAGAGTTTACAGCCTATAAGCCAATGTAATGCCTCATTTGAAAGCTAAGACCCGCAAAACAAAGCTTCTTCTTTGTTTTTGGTGTCACGTTTTTGTCACGTTTTTTGTCTCCATTTTATCACATATGCGTTTCTGTTTCTGTTCTGTTTTAGTTTTCTTGGTGTAACTGTGATCAAGCCACAAAAAAAGTGACCAGAACATGAAACAAACAACAAAAACATGATGAAAACACAATCAAGAAGGACGATCAATCATAACGAGGAAGAAGCTTATATTAGTTTTGTGGGCCTTAGCTTTCAAAACGAGTCTGTGAACTCTCCGGTCGAGAAGCTTCTAGATGTGGATGAAGCTGAACTGGAGAAAATGTGTCAACACAAATTTCGCTGGAAACCAATTTGGGACGGAGGCCTGAGTGGCTGCGCCGCATGAAACCACCGACTTACCCCTCACTAACTTTTATTTCATATGGCAATTTCACGCGCCTAATTTACCAACACGTATGCGTAAGAAACGGATAACGCAGCTCCCACATCTATACTTTACAGAGGCAGGAAGAAAAGAAAAAAAACGTGCCTGTTCATCCAACTTTCCCCTTTAAGTGTCTTCTCCGCGCAGATTAACACCAACAACAAACACGCGTAAAAACCTAATTGCCCGCGACGCAACGCCACGCCATAAAGTTTGCTCAACCTCCTGGGCGACCCGTGATATCATCGCGCTCACACAGCACACGCGCGCACCACCACCACAGTCTCGCCTCTCGTTGACCTTGCTTCGAGTGTAGTAGCGAGGACAGAGCGCTATTATCCCTGCGTTATGTGCGGCGTTGCACTTGGTACGGTGGCTTTTCCGCTGCTGGTAGCGTGTTGATACTGGGAGAGCGGGAGGAGGGGGGGGGGGGGGGGAAGGGGGGCGCGAGGGAGGGAAGGGAGGGGAGGGAATGAGGTGGCGACGGCGGCGGCCAGCGCACATACGCACACATCCATTGCAACAACAACAAAAAACCTGCCAGTCCCGATCGCGAGAGAGTCAAGCCACAACAACCACTCCCTGGGCATTCAACATCATAGCCGTGTTATCTGCCAATCCCCCTGCACACCCCCCCACCACCTCTTTCCTCTAGTCCCATACACGTTCTGCGAGACCACGTATAGGTTCGGGCCAAAGGCAGGTCGAAGCAATGACGGGAAAAAGATAAGCACTTACCGTATCGAAGCTTTCCGGGGCAGCCACCACTATATAGATAGATCTACGTAGGGGTTTTTCAGAGAAGAGAGTGTGGAGCCAGTCCGTGCGTCAGGCAGGCAGGCAGGCAGGCAGCCGGGGCACCTTTAGGCTATTCCCAAAACGCTATGGGCAGAAGAAGAACAAGAAGGCAAAGGCAGCGTCCGACTGGTAGATGTGGTTTCCCCCCTCCAAAAAAAAAAAAAAAAAAAAAAAAAGAAAGAAAGAAAGAAAGCAAGTCGCTCCACACACAGCGAGAGAGAGAGAGGAAATAAACCCGATTCTCGTCGATGTGTCGCTATAGGACTCCACACACACACGCTTCAGAGGAAGAAAAAAATACGACGAAAGCCATGCAACTCTGCGCGTAGTAGTCTCCCGAAAACTGCAGCTTCTTCGCGATGTTTCCTCAACCCCATCCGCCAGCGAATCCACTCTTATATCGAAGCGAGCCGAAGCGCGTACGAGTGTCCACCACTTCTCCTCCTCGCTCGCTCGCTCGCTGGAGATACGGTGGCTCGCTCGCTCGCTCGCTCGCTCGTTCGTTCGTTCGTTCGCTCGCCTGCGCACACACATACACACGTCGCTATATCCGTCACTTGGCTGGAGCGGTGCACGCAGCTTTCGGTTCGTGCACCAGGCAGACACACACACACACACACACACGGGGAGTGGGAGAGGCAGTGGCGTGGAGCGCGTGAAGAAGAAGAAGACCCCACGAGTTTGCTTTAGTGGGAGAGAAAAGAAGCTGGGGGAAAAGTCAGGACTCAAATGTAGAAAAGTGTTTGCATAACGCCAGCGAGAACATCCTCATCCGACTTCTGCGCTGAGGCATGTGATGGCAACATGGTGAGGCTTTTAAAGGGGTATCCACGCGTAACAGTCGGACTGGAACAACTTCTTGTGCAGTATGCAAACTTTAGACTTTAGACTATAGTGCCGGCCACCTGTAAACTCAACACCGTTTGTGGGAGGTTAGGTTTTAAACTAAACTGTGCGGCTCGGAGGTAACTGGAGCACACACATGGGTGGCCACCTGTCCTGCTTTTGGTTGAATTGAACATTCAGGTCTTTGTCCCCTCATCACAGCTTGTGTCCCACTTATTCATGTTGGCAAGAGCACTATATAGGCTAACAAAAGTTTCATCAACATAATGAATAAGAGTATAAAAGAAGAAGTTCAATATCCACACGTGTCGCATCAAACATACATTATTGGGTGTGCTAACTTTCTGAGTTATCCCCAGAGGTCGAAACAAGTCTATGTTTTTGCAATGTCCCAAGTCATTGGCCTGAAGTCTAATCCCAAGGCTGTGGTTCACGTCCAAGTCAAGTCCAAGTTCTAGCCTAAATGTATTGGCCTTAAAAGGAAAATGAATGAGATTCTGGTTAATTATCTTGACATAATTTTGCATTATATGGATAAAATATATATATATATTTTGTTGTGTTTGTTTGCAAAAGTGTGCGCAGCCTGGATGGGGCAGGGTCGGTTAAGTGTCTTACCCAAGCACCCGAACGGGAAACACTTTATTTTACACTACCCTTGATACAGTGTATCTGCCAAATCTAGTCCAGTGTAATAACTTGGACCTATGGGTTAGATACATGATGGTAGTTTGCAGGTACATAATGTAAAGCTCCAACCTAACCCTAAAGGTCGTGTGTCTTATCACATTATGCACCCCCAAAGTACTAATACACATTATTCCAGTGTGTATGTACTACAGGTACAAGTTATTACAGATCGTTACAAAGCAGATAACATTGTACTAAATTTAGTTAGGTACAATGTATCATGGTAGAGTACAATTAAGTGTAACCAGCATCGTTAATGTTGAAAAACAAATGAACAGATTAACACAATGCACATGTCAAAGTAATCCTCAACAGCAAATATATAACTCCAATATCATTTCACACAAAATGTCTATATTTTATTCGGCAAAGTCCAAACGCCAAACCGTCACTGCCATGGGAGCCGGTAAACCTCTGAGGTACAGTTGCCCCTATATATATCTTATATAGAGGTTATGCAAGTGATGTCACAGTGTTTTGACACTCAGTCCAAAGTGTGGACCAAAGTGTGAAGTCTGATTAAGAACGACCGTGGCTCACATGGGAGACTCACAAGTGCAGACTGTCGTTGTGTCCTTGGGCAACACATTTCATCCACTTGCAGTGTGTGAGTGAGGGGCCAATGGCGCAGATTTGCTTCCCTCAGTCATCCCCAGGGCAGCTGTGGCTACAAGAGCTTCTTACCTCCACCGAGTAAAGTGTGAATGAATAATGACTATTGAGAATGAGGAGTCACGTGCCGAGTTGGGGTGATTTGGGGGGGGCTCTGAGCCTGTCAGCCATGTTGGAAGCCGATTAAGGGCACACCCCCAGAATTTCACGCATTCCTCATATTCCAGAGCACTTTAAATTTTGCGCATTTACGTTTTCGGCAAGACAGAGACGGATCTACGAATACGACAACGAAAAGGAAGAAAGTAAAGCAATGCAAAGAGATCAGGCGAAAGAAAAAGGACTTTACAGGAACAAGCTCATACCAAGAGCAAAACAGCGGTATTTGGAGAAGCTTGCGGACATTCAAAACATCAACACACGAGCTCCCTGCAGCGGAGACCTGGACCATTTACCTCCGTGCACATACATGGACACAGTAAACTACCTTGTATTTGGTGTAAGTTACTACACGATGCAGGACTTTAAAAGCCACAAGAAACTTACGAGACTTTCTGCTGTGGGTCCAGGACTTGGCTCTACAAGCCTCCCGCTGGTGAAAACAGCGTTGTACTGGCAAAAGTAACTTTCTTCACATGCGTTTTAGTGTGTTGTCAATGCATTTAGCAAAATGACAAAGTAATAAAGTGAGTGTTTCGTAAACACTACATTGTTACGAGATGTTCAATGTACACAAACGTTTCCAACATGTTTTGACAGGTCAGAGTGAGACTTGCGCTCCTCGATGCTGTGTCCATTTCTGTAACATAAAAAACTGTGTCCCATTGTTCCTACGTTTTCCATGTCTATCGTGTGAGGTACTGGAGCAGTTTTTAACACAGCAGTGACTTCCAGGCGGTAAAACAGTGCGGAATAGCAAGAACCGCTGCTACTACAGCGTTAACAACACACGTAAACGATGTGTATTGCCGCCGGACGGCTTCCATCATGGCGGCGAGGGGGGGATCGAGGGGGGGGCTCTGTGCCGTGACGACAACTCCTCATTCTCAATACACGGTGGCGTTTTGGGAAACTTGTGAGGCTTGTAAAAGTGCAATTCAAGTGTAAGACATTATCATTATTCATGAAAATGACGTACGTGCATACTCTTTACATCTCTTGTCTATCGAGTGTCTGTGAGCGAGCAAAAGTTTAAAATCAAACTTCACCTTCCTCTCTCTGTCGCTGTTTGAGAGCTCGTTAGAAAGTTGTTGTGTCTCGTGAATGCAACCTATTGTTACCAAGTCTTCAACACCAGCTTTAACCTGCTTAAAAATTAACCAACAACTACAGGGCAAACTACCAAGTGTTTAGCTAAAGTGGCAGACATCTTGAGAGTCTGTTAACGGCAAGTGTCTGAGGAGATTAAAGGAAAGACATGTGTAAAGTGTGGCTGCTTTGATGTGGAGTCTGCTGCATCACGCACTCTGCAAAGTCACTTGCCAAACGTCTTTTCAGTTCAAATTCGAGCTCGGCTAAGAATATGTTGCAGCCTGGTTGCGTGGAGCCTGTAATATAACATACGGCATCATTTATGTCTTTGTTTGTGTGAGCTCTGTCTTCCAGGAGTTTTCAATCAAAATATAAGTTTAAAAAAAAGTACCTGAACAGAGTTGTTGAGAATTTAAAGGGGGGTATTATGTAAAATCGACTTTTTCAAGCTTTATATCATGTTATTATGTCATTCCCTCATTAAACACATGCCTGGAGTGTTGCCTTGGCTCATTCACATATTTTTGAGTAATCAGTAAAAACTTGGACGGCAGCCATTTTAGGTGTAGCTATGCCTCAGTCCTCCTAGGAACGCCCCACCTCCTGGAGACGCCTCTGGACCTTTTGTCACCAGCCAAGCCACCAACCACTGCTCCTCAGCTCAGCAGAGCCCCCTCCCCGCACAGTAGTGTTGTTTAGATGCCACAGCAGTGTGCTGAAGGGGGCGTGTCGGAAAGCTTCTTAAAGAGACAGAGGCCTATTTCAAGACGTTCAGTACAGCCATTTTGAGAGAGCAATTTTATTCAAGGCAGTTATTTTAATTTACTGCATATACAGACCAACAGGTTACGTCATCATTGTAGTATGCTATAGACTGGTGCTATGTGATTGAAAAAAGCATAATACCCCCTCTTTAAGGCATATTACTTGTCGTCCTAGAAGCTTAAAGGCACTATACCTGTTTTTTTTCCTAGCAGTGGAACACATGTTGTTTTGTCCTCCTTTAGTATATTGTAAACTCAGACCTTTGTGGGGAAAAAACACTGTGCATCTAATTACAAAGTAAATTTCATGAACTCTCAGGCGAGTTTTCTTGCATTTCTGAGACAATGACCCTGAAAAGTAGCCCTGCGAGTTGTGAAATATGCCGACAAACTCATCCCTGTGAAGAATCTGGATGTTACAAATATGTTACAACGTTTTAGTGGCTTCTTCTTTCATTGTTTGTTCTGATCATCTCTTGTTCTGGAAACTTGCAGCCTACACATTATTTACATATAGTCAGACCTTATTAAATCGATTCTAAACAACAGCGCCCTCTGGAGAGCATCTACAGCGAGGTTGATTAATGCGAGGGGCGACAATAGGTGTTTCTCAGTTGCCAGGAACCTTTGTTGACTTCCTTGGGAATGGGCTCCTTGGAAGCAGAGCTGAGTGTGGTCGTCGCATCTGAGCGCCTTTGGAACAGTCTCAGGAGTGATCGGCTGCGTCATGTCACAAGATCAAATCATACGATAAAATATCAATCTACATATGCTTGCTTTGTTTTTTTATATATGGACAGAGCATTAACATTGGATGAACCAACTGTTTAAAGAGGGGGTATTATGCTTTTTTCAATCACATAGCACCAGTCTATAGCATACTACAATGATGACGTAACCTTCTGTTGATGATATGATATAAAGCTTGAAAAAGTCGATTTTACATAATACCCCCCCTTTAAAGTGTTATAGCACATGTGCTCATTTCCAACGCCAGTCCACAGAGGGCTTTTAGGTTAAAATAGATAAAACTTTATTTAAGACAAGGCACATTTTACACATGGGAACAAAAACTCTGGCCTGATTCAAGCCACTGTTCGAGCTTTCTGGTAAAGATGTTAATATTAGTCTGCAGCTTTAGTCCAGTGGGGAGAAGGTTCTGTAGCCCCTTTGAACGAGGACTGTCTGTACTTTGGGAGCACACGATCCCCACTAACTGAGGCTCTGGTGGAAGGACAGAGAAGCTCGACGCCTCACGGGGCCAGAGAACAGTGGTGACACACAGTTGTTCAACAGTTAAATATAAAACAACCATGAATAAAAGCAACAAGCTGTCAAACTGGTTTTGGTCGGGCGTCTTAATGTTTGAACGTTGTGGCCTGAATAAAAAAAGATGACATGAAAGATTTGCAAGGAATTCAATTTAAACAAACATTAAACATGTGTAGCAAGTCCAGTTTATCGCTAATTAAAAAGAAAACAAATTCATAGGAGATATTTCTTGATATGAAAACTATCTCGAATGGGCTGAACTTATATAGGCCTACTTATACATGTAACTCATATTTAGTCAGTAGTGGCTGGACTTAACCCTCTATGACTTTTTATTTGAGAGGAAAACAATATTTCAACCCACTGTTTCGATAGACAGAACAGAATAGACGGTAGAAATGCAAAAAGAAAAAAATGAGTATGATGAAAATGTTCCATTCCAGCACGTCCCTATCTCCAACATTATATTTTCCAACAAAAGTGCTACATCTGCATGAAGTTGCCTTGAGACAACGGAAAAAGCTCAGTTTTAGAATATACAAACAAAAAACATATGTCAACAATCTAATATGCTTCTTGACATACTCATGCACATCCACATATTTATTTGATCAAGTTATTCCAATTTAAACCTGTAGTAAAGTGATAATTATGTTTCTTTTATCTGGCACCTGTGAATTTTCCTCCTGAAAGGACTGCTCCACCCCCACGCAAATGCCCCCACCTACTTCAGCCCTTGGTTTCATTGGACAGAAACGGTGTCAGAGCAAAAAGGGTGGTTTGTTGCCTGAAGGGAACGGTGCTCGGACTTTATTTTGACTCAGACTCGGACTTCCACATGCAAACATGGACCTGCAAATGAAGGATTTTGACTCATAATGAAGATCTAAACCACTCCGACTTGAACAGTGAAGACTTGCAAAATTACAGTGTTAGAATAACTGAGTGCATTGTCTGATAACCAGTGTTGGAAAAGTTACTTTAAAATTGTAATATATTCTGTATTAGTAGTAGCAGTTTGTATTACATATTCCTGTTTCAAAAATATAACTGAGCTACACTACTTGAGTTACTTCTGAGTTACTTCTGTCAAAATATAAACTGAAAATAGTAATAATGCCACCGAGCTAAAGTGCAGTTTAAGATTTCCATTTCCTTCGCTTTCCCCCATTCTCTCGTGTTTTGTTTTGAGGACGTTAGCTTCACGCAACTGCAGATCTTATACGCCGCTTGAAAAATATCTCTAGCTGTAAATCCTCTTAAACTCTGGTTCCAGGTGAGGCACTTCAATGCACACACTGCTCTACTTGGGAAGGATTGGGAGGCTCCACCTGGCATGCCAGCTCCAGGAGAACAATGGCTGCACAGGTGTGTCACTCGCCTAATTATAGACTTGGGGTGGGGCAAGGAGGAGGCCAAAGGAGGGACCAAAACAGGGAAAAGGGAGGAGCCAAAGGAGGATGAGTAGAGGAGGGGGATTTTCCACACAGGTATCCAACTTGATTTTGCATACTGCATTTTATTTTGAATGAAACTCAAGATTATTCAGTGTTCAAAAGGAAGCTAATATGTTCCCAAATTCACGCGTTACTGAAAAACATCCATAAAAATTAACTTTCCTGTGTAGATCATTGAAAATGTCACCCTCATTTTTGGGAAACACCGCCTCGGACCACGGGTGTACAAAGTTTTTTAATCAAGGGAAGCACACTGAAGTATAAATTACACATCGCTCGTCAATGCAGCCAAACATGTTGCCCAAATTGTTTAGCTTAGATTTTTTTTTCTTTAAAGAGGGGGTATTATGCTTTTTTCAATCACATAGCACCAGTCTATAGCATACTACAATGATGACGTAACCTTCTGTTGGTCTGTATATGCAGTAAATTAAAATAACTGCCTTGAATAAAATTGCTCTCTCAAAATGGCTGTACTGAATGTCTTGAAATAGGCCTCTGTCTCTTTAAGAAGCTTTCCGACACGCCCCCTTCAGCACACTGCTGTGGCATCTAAACAACACTACTGTGCGGGGAGGGGCTCTGCTGAGCTGAGGAGCAGTGGTTGGTGGCTTGGCTGGTGACAAAAGGTCCAGAGGCGTCTCCAGGAGGTGGGGGCGTTCCTAGGAGGACTGAGGCATAGCTACACCTAAAATGGCTGCCGTCTAAGTTTTTACTGATTACTCAAAATATGTGAATGAGCCAAGGCAACACTTCAGGCATGTGTTTAATGAGGGAATGACATAATAACATGATATAAAGCTTGAAAAAGTCGATTTTACATAATACCCCCCCTTTAACATTACTGCCATGTGCAGAAAAGACCTGTTGCTCCACGTTTGAATAGTCATTATAATGTCGTCTCCACATGTGTTGGGATCCGCCAATTTACTCACATCAAAAGCATGATTTTGTTTGAATCGTTTAATCGAGCAAACACTTGTATTTAACCTTGTATTCTGCTCAGGCTGTATTGGAGGAATTAACTCGCTGCCAGAAATGTCTCTTGGGAAGAGACAGACCGAGCTGGAGTAGCAGCAAATTGACAGAAATGTTCTGTGCAAAAATCCTTTTCACAATTTCGCTTCTGCTTGAAATTCAGCGGCGTCCAAGAAATAGAGTTTGCCCTTGTCTTTAAACTGTGGAAAAAAAATATTTAAAACTGAAAGAACACAGATTAAAATAAGGATACTGGACCGTGTTAGAAAGAAGAGCTAATTAAAGTGCTTGTAACATTTTTTTGATATTATTTTTACACCAGTTATGTATTAATTTGATAGAGAATAGTTGAAGAGAAAAATCATAAAAAATTAAGAGGGAAAGTTTCAGTCGTGGCCTATTGGTACAGTAATGTCACTCACATCCCTTTAAAGAAACAGGCCACCGTTTTTGCATACTGAGATATGTTCTTACCTGAGCTTAGACGAGGTGATGCGTACCTGTCTGGTCTTTGTGGGTGCACACAGCGTACATCTGTGGTCACAAAAGACCAAAGATGTTGTTAGCATTTAGCCTCTCCTCCTCTCCTCTATGGGGCCAAATGGGGGTCAAGTTAGAAGCGACCAAGCTCTTCCACGTTTCTCCTATTTAAATACGGTTACGTGAGTAGTTACACAATCCAAGTCTAGTTACACAAAAGTCGATTTTCTAAGCAGATAAAAAGGGGAACTATATTGTAAGGCGTAATAACACCTTAGGAGCACTTCGACTTTACTGCGACTTTACTACTCACGTAACTGTATTCAATAGGGAAAACGTGGAAGACAGGCCACCGTTTTTGCATACTGAGATATGTTCTTACCTGAGCTTAGAAGAGTTGATGCGTACCTGTCTGGTCTTTGTGCATGCGCATGTACATCGTTGGTCACAAAAGACCAAAGATTAAACATGTCGATTTTCTAAGCAGATAAAAAGAGGTACTATATTGTAAGGCGTAATAACACCTTAGGAGCACTTCGACGTCCGTGCAGTAATATCTTCACCTGACATGTTTAATTGTGTGTGATTATACTTGGATTGTGTAACTATTCACGTAACCGTATTTAAATAGGGAAACGTGGAAGAGCTTGGTCGCTTCTAACTTGACCCCATTTGACCCCATAGAGGAGAGGAGGAGAAGAGGCTAAATGCAAACAACATCTTTGGTCTTTTTGCGTGACTGAGTGTGGAGTTTGCATGTTTCTCTCCCTGTGTCGGGTTTTCTCCGGGTGCTCCGGTTTCCCCCATCAACCAGAACCATGAACAATCTGTTAATCCTCCAGCAGGTGATTCTGAACATCAGCCTGCGGGTCCTCGGGCGCTGCACTGAGGTCGCCCACTGCTCCTGACGGGTTGCCCCGGCTGCATCAAATGCAAGGGGAAATTTCCATACGGGACAATAAAGTATACCTTAAACAGGCTAGATGAAAGTTGTAATTTTATGCTTACTACTGCCACCTCAGGTCTTACGCGTAACTGCAGTCTTTATATTAAGCTTGTGCATGACGGCACTTTGGACCCGAATTAACACCTTTAGCCGTCGTTCCACATAGCGCGAACCGGCCGCGCACGCCACGATCTACGTGCACGTATCGACACTGGCCCGCAGACCTTTCTGTTTCCACCACACACACACACACACCCGCATTTGTTGTAGGCGGGGCCGCACAGAGCAGCACGCTGTACAGATCGTCATTAAAAGTTTTGTAAGCCGCGATGAGAAGAAATGTGGACAAATGCTGCTCTGGTGGGAGTTATGGAATCATTCAGGGGTGCCAAGGTGTATTAAAACAGAAAAGAAACCGCTAAACTACGAACTATGAAGGTAAGCTACATGCAAATGTTATGTTAACACCAGCTAAAGCTGCGCTAACAGCGGCTAAATGTTATTATCGACAAAATCCCTTTTTAGCACAGCCGTATAATGCTGTGAAATATTAAATCCGTATGACCTGCGTGTCAATAGTGAGGGCTGTCCACTCTCTCGTTGCCAATCAGAGGCCAGCAGTCTGTTCACGTCACATCAGACACGGGTAGCCCGCTTTGGCCACAGCCAGAGGTCGGGCCCAAAACCTATACCTGGTCAGACCAGTTTGGCACTGGCCTTTGTTATGGAAAAGCTCGACAAAGTGGGTGAAGAGCCATTCGGCTGACACGCGCCTGCATGTGGAAAAGAGCCTTAAAGGCCTGAAGTCCTTTCAACTGACAACAATTACTGTTGTCAACCAGTTACTGTGTGGTTAAAGGGGCTAGATGCAAGTTGGTCATTTTATACTCACTACTGCCACCTCAGGTCATATGTGTATCTGCAGTCTCTATATTAAGCTCGTGCATGACGACACTTTGGACCCGAATTAACACCTTTGTGAGTGACAGTGCAGGATTTTAGAGGCAGTTGTGGTGAACAGGTCTGGGCTCATTCTACACATTAGGACATTGCTGGAACATGTATGTGGTGGAAAATACATAATTTTAACATTTTTAAACTCCATCTAGTCCCTTTAACCTTAATCACAAAAAATATAATTGTAGTGTAATAAAATTAGTTTAGCCTTTTTTTTGTAAAAACAGACAGTAGTGTGAAAAACGATCTAAAACCTTTATATCGATGGTGAACTAGCAGCTAATTGTTGTTTACATGACTGACAGTATATTACTCTATGAAAGTGAAACGTAAAACTCCTCCATAAAGAATTGAGATTGAGAAAGCTTTACAGGAGCTATGAATGGACCACAACTAACAATTAACTACTATTATCATTCAGAACACAGTACAAAGAAAAGTGGACTTTCACCAATCATGAGTTTTGACTGCAGACTTTTTTGTTCCCTTATACTACTGGTTCTTTTTCACACTACTACTGGTTCACATCCCCCTCGAGTTGTTAATTTACACTCCAAGTACCCTTTACCTGATGAATGAAACTCAAGATTATTCAGTGTTCAAAAGGAAGCTAATATGTTCCCAAATTCACGCGTTACTGAAAAACATCCATAAAAATTAACTTTCCTGTGTAGATCATTGAAAATTTCACCCTCATTTTTGGGAAACACCGCCTCGGACCACGGCTGTACAAAGTGTTTTAATCAAGGGAAGCACACTGAAGTATAAATTACACATCGCTCGTCAATGCAGCCAAACATTCAACTGGGTGCATTAAAGGTTTAAACTGTTCCCCCGCACCTTTATTCAGGCTTATAACCATAATGAAAGCTCTGTAGCACAATGAAATGTTAGTTCATGAGGTTTAATAGCACAGAATTGTTAAACGCAGTAAAAAAAACAATCTCTGGAGATGTGTGCCAATTTAACACAAAGCCTGAGAGACACTACAAACTGCTTTAGGGGCCACACTTTGAGCACCCCTGTCTTGCAAAGTCCGGAGACCTGTCTCCAGATCTCGGGCCATAGTTTGGTCTTGTAAAGCTGTTTGGAAGATGGAGGGGCATCAACTCATTTACTAAACTTTTTATAATGTGTTAATGTGATCTGCATTTTGTAAAAAGGTGCTACGTAAAGTTTCTTCTTCTCCTTATTGATTCCCTGTAGATCTACCACAAGCTTATTATTACATCCGTTAACTGACTAATAACTGTATTAGACAGTGACGTCTTCCTGAACCAGTCCAAGCTCGTAATAACATCAGCAGTGCTTAAGTTTCTCTTTGGCTTGTTCTTAATTACAAACACACACGGGCGATTCCCACACACTGGGATTTACAATTAAGCTGAATCAGGCATCCGACAGTATAAACAAGAGGCAAGCTACAACATGAATTTGCCCTCTCCATTGACCACCACTGCCTTTTACAGTATGTGTGTGTGTCTTTCATAAGGCTGCAGTATTTCGGGAATATACTGAACAGCAATTTTTCTGACACGTATTGCAAAGAAAGATCAAATAAAGATTCCGAGGTCTGACGGGATCGGGCAGAGCATTAGCTGTATGGCCTTAACATTGAATCTACTTGTTTTGGTGATTGCTTATACCTAGAAACACAAAAGTTGATGGTCTGATTCCACCTCCAAGCAGTGCCTATGCTGCTGATATGTTCTTGGGCAAGATACTTGACCGATGTGACTGAATCTAGTGTGTGCGTCTTTAGAGGGGAGAGAATTAGAAGCCACATTTTAAGATTTTAGTGCTGACTTTCATGTGGCTAGGGTTAGGGTTAGGTAATCAGGGTTATGATTAGGGTTAGGAACGGCAAATCTGATGTAAGTTGTGTTTGACTCACACAGATCTCAGACATATATTTAGAAACTAGAAGGTCTTGGCTTTCAAATGAGGTATCACACTGGCATATAGGTTGTAAGCTCTCCAGTCAATACGCTTTGGGATTTGGATACAAATAAAGCTAATCCTAACCCTAAAGTGGCAGGTAACAGGTTAAACGGTCAGGCCCCACAGTACATCCAGGACCTTATGAGCCCGCACTCCTCTGGCCGCACTCTTTGTTCCTCCTGCCAGAACCTGCTTGTAGTCCCTCTAGTGAGAGGGTCTGTCAGCAGTGCAAACCTACCAGAAACTCTCAAAATATTTGATCCTGGAGCATCACAGAGGTCACTGTGATGGAAAGTAAAGGCGCTATGCTGACAACTAATACAGCCGCTGGGTTATGAAAGGTAAAATATGCGCATATCAAACGTTTTTTTCTACATAAAAAGTTCCATAATTCACCTTTAAAGAGGGGTATTATGCTTTTTTCAATCACATAGCACCAGTCTATAGCATACTACAATGATGACATAACCTTCAGTTGGTCTGTATATGTAGTAAATTAAAATAACTGCCTTGAATAAAATTGCTCTCTCAAAATGGCTGTACTGAACATCTTGAAATAGGCCTCTGTCTCTTTAAGAAGCTTTCCGACACGCCCCTTCAGCACACTGCTGTGGCATCTAAACAACACTACTGTGCGGGTAGGGGGCTCTGCTGAGCTGAGGAGCAGTGGTTGGTGGCTTGGCTGGTGACGAAAGGTCCAGAGGCGTCTCCAGGAGGTGGGGGCGTTCCTAGGAGGACTGAGGCATAGCTACACCTAAAATGGCTGCCGTCTAAGTTTTTACTGATTACTCAAAAATATGTGAATGAGCCAAGGCAACACTCCAGGCATGTGTTTAATGATAACATGATATAAAGCTTGAAAAAGTCGATTTTACATAATACCCCCTCTTTAAAGCCTTCATTCAGCATTCAAATTGTCTCTGGTGCACAAGCTGAAGCTATTGTTTTCAGCTTTATTATTAATGTTCCCATGTGTTATATGCTCAGAAATTAAAACTGAATTACTTATTTCCCATGCATTATTCACAATAAAACGTGATATACCAATGTTATGATGTTTTTCTTTAAAGATGATATTTATATTTTAAGATATCTCTTCTATATATGCTATGGCTGACGTCAGTGTTCCTGTGCAAGTCTCTAGATGCAAAATTTAATGACCTCCAAGCCTTCAAGTTTTCCAGCGTCCTCTCTTGTGTGGCTTTCCATGTAACAACCCCAGCCAATCACATCGCTTGATTCCCGTCACCTTCGAGATCTTAGTAGACTTTGTCATTGAAGTTGCGCTCACCACGCTTCTCCGCAAAGCGATTTACACCTTCTACGATGGGAGCTTTTACTAACCTTCTGGGCATTCGAGTTTTCGTCTCTTGCATCGGCTGCATTGGCAACCTCTACCTCATCTTCTCCATATTTCAAAGCCGCGGCAAAATCTCTGCAGTTAAATCCTTCGAGATATTCCTTTTGGGTCTGGCCGTGTCCAACTTGGAAGAGATCCTCATCGTGAACGTTTACGACATCGTCCTTTTCAAAGACCCATCCACTCAAGCTGGAACTTGGTCGTGCAGCTTGCTCAAATTCTTGACCATTTCCGGAGAACTGAGCAGCATCCTTTTCACAGTCGTCATTTGTATTTTCCGCTACCAAAAGGTGAGAGACGCGACTGAACTGGTCCACCTGAAGGTTTACCTCGACAAACAGGCGTCCGCTTTCCTCATCAGCGCCGTGTGTTTGCTTTTATCCTTGCTTGTGAGTGCACCGATTTTTGGGATCGACGTCCACACGAGAGCGGAAAACTCAACAAGGACCAACAAGTGCCCTCCCGACTTCTTCCAATGCAATGAGCTTCACTGCCCAATGGAGAACTTAATTTACAAATACCTCTTTATTGCGATTTGCAATATTCTTCCTATGGTCATCGTCACCATTGCAAGTTGCCTTATAATTGTTGTGTTGCTGCGCCAAAGCAAAAGGGTTAAACCAGGGATGGATGTAAGGCATTTTGGCAAGAAGAGCAAGAAGAGCCCTATCTTACACCGAAGTACCGTCGCCGTATTAGCAGCTATGGCGTTGTTCCAAGTTGACTGGAGCCTCTACGTCTTTGTGCAGCTGAATTTAAAAGGCGATAATTCTACGTTTTGGAATGAGATGAAGTTCTTTCTCTCAACGTCCTACACCTCTCTCAGCCCTTACATGTTCGGGATTGGGAATAACTTGTTCTCCTTCAAACAGTTTAGGAGAAACCGCAACTGATGGTGTCTGTGTAATGTAATCCCTGGATTTGATCTTTTCTGTTTTTACGGTCTGATTCTTGTGTGTTTTGAGAAGAGAAATCCAAAATGTAAAGTAACATTGAAACACGATATTTATAGAAATGCACCGATCCAGCTTTTTAGATACCGATACTGGGGGTTTGAGTCGTCCAAAATGTCGTCCAGGAACAGTGTTTACTCTGCCATTTCTGGAAAACAAACTGTAATTCTAGACCACTACAATTTTGTTTTCTATTTTGTTCTGTATTGTGAGGGGCACATTTTATTATAAAGCAGCTTTGTAAAATTAAAATGCATTGCCAATTCTATTCTGAGACAATAAATACTGCCTAATAATTAACATTTAGGCAATTTTATTTCAAACCCAACTTATTTTTTTAATAAGATATTGTATTTGCACCGTAAACCGAATCGAACCGTGAGATTGCTGAACTGTTACACCCCTAGTTATTATCAGCATTTCATAAACTAAAATAAAACACTTGGCCGCTCCAGTAGTGGGTTATTTTATTTTAAGAGGTGATCCATTCATGATTTATGTTCCAGCTTTGATTAGTTGATGTTAGCATTCTGCCGCTAGCATTAGCATACGGTTGTTAGCCGCGGCATTTTGCGCAGCGATTAAAGGGACTATACGGAGTTTAAAAATGTTAAAATTAAGTATTTTCCTCCCCTACATGTTCCAGCCATGTCCTAATGTGTAGACTGAGCCCAGACCTGTTCACCACAACTGCCTCAAAAAGTTGTTAATTCGGGTCCGAATTGCATGTTCTCCCTGGTTTCCTCCGTGTACTCCGGTCTCCCCTACCACTAAAAACATGTACAACAGGTGAATCCTCCAGCCAGGTGTTTCTGACTACCAGCATGGCTCCACATCATGGAGATGAGTCCCCGAGCGCCGACCCATGCTGGCAGCTCACTGGTCCTACAGGTCGCCCCAGCGGCATTGAGGATGGGTCAAATGCAGAGAATGAATTTCCCTATTAATAAAGTATACCTTAACCTTAACCTTGCCGTCATGCACAAGCTTAAAGGGGGGTATTATGTAAAATCGACTTTTTCAAGCTTTACATCATGTTATTATGTCATTCCCTCATTAAACACATGCCTGGAGTGTTGCCTTGGCTCATTCACATATTTTTGAGTAATCAGTAAAAACTTAGACGGCAGCCATTTTAGGTGTAGCTATGCCTCAGTCCTCCTAGGAATGCCCCACCTCCTGGAGACGCCTCTGGACCTTTTGTCACCAGCCAAGCCACCAACCACTGCTCCTCAGCTCAGCAGAGCCCCCTCCCGCACAGTAGTGTTGTTTAGATGCCACAGCAGAGTGTTGAAGGGGGCGTGTCGGAAAGCTTCTTAAAGAGACAGAGGCCTATTTCAAGATGTTCAGTACAGCCATTTTGAGAGAGCAATTTTATTCAAGGCAGTTATTTTAATTTACTGCATATACAGACCAACAGAAGGTTACGTCATCATTGTCGTATGCTATAGACTGGTGCTATGTGATTGAAAAAAGCATAATACCCCCTCTTTAATATAGAAACTGCAGTTCCGCATAAGACCTGAGGTGGCAGTAGTGAGTATAAAATGACCAACTTGCATCTAGTCCCTTTAACAGTACTTTTTCTTCCGCGATTGAATTGTAATTGAATTTTGAGATACAGCAAACCCATATTCACTGAGATTTTGTTGGTGAAATTAAGGTGGTGTCTCTCGGGCAGATTGATATTACAGTGTAAATTTCATCAATCAGGCAAGACTTTGTTTTAAATCGTTTGGGAAGAGAACAGCTGATTGGATCAAGCGCACCTTGTGTTAGCCAATCACAGCTGGTTTCATAACGTAGCTAAGCATCAAAGCACTAAAGCAATTAATTGTTTTAGAAAATTATACTCGCGTTTATAAGTCTGTTGCAGCTTACCTTGTGTTTTTCTGTCGCCGTCGTATTGTTGATAAGTATCGATAAAACTGCTTGTTGTTGCCACCGATGTAAAACTCACCCACTCACAGCAATACCGCGGAACGATTGGTCTGAAGCACTGTGGATTTGAGTGGAAATGGGATAGAATTAATACCTGGTTGGAATTAAAATTGTACAACTCTATATTTACTTGTTTGCACGCTACAGCGGCTTAACAACATATCCTGCATACGTCTTTTAAGTTATGTTGCTCCAATTGTATAAAGAAGCACACAGGAATACTGCACAAAGACCTTTGCAGTATAACACATGAAGAATATGGATCATACATATGAGGCAAGCGTCACAGCAAATAAATATGATCACACGGAACGTTGGTCTGGACTGGAAACAATGGCAGTGGATGGTGTGACCAGGCACGCTAAATCTAAAATGTTCCCTGTGAACTTGAAAACCAGAGCTACATACTAGAAGTGATAGATCTGGAAAACATAAAATTGCTTGAAGTCTAAATAATAATAATAAAAAACATGCCTATCATGTTTAGCCCATTATTTTTATGGAGTTTTTAGACATTGAGCTGAAATAAGTTTAGCCTGCTTCACTAAAATGTCAAGTTCAGTGCGGAACATCTGCTGCAGTGAATATTTGTTTAAGAAAAGAAAGACAAGAAAAACACAATTTCTCCTTGAAAGTTTGGAAACTACTCCATAGTGTTTTACTCACTAAATTCTAAAGCAGTTTTTCACATAAACAAACAAAATCATTAAACAGGGCTATTATGTGTGTATAAAAAAAGAAAGAAAAACCCACATCTGTCTATTTTCCTGTAGGCTATGTGTTTTGAAATAGCCAAATGCATAGACAAACTTCTGCTGCATAGCATAACCAGCTAGCTTAGCCACAGCTGGTGTGAGCACAACATGAAGCACAGACATGCTCCCAGAAATATTTTTGCCAAAGTAGCCTAACTTTACAATGCATTTTTGGTTTCTGCTATTTCAAATGTTTAAGCTTCACGTACTTTATATGGAAGTAATGGCAGTGAGCTACTTCTGCAAATGTGTCTGGGTCGTTGACAGTATAATGGTCAAAATGGATACAATGTCACAAAGCGGCAAGGGCTACATGCTGCTGTTATTTGACGCAGCGTGGATCATGAAACAATCCTCAAAGACGACAGACCATGGACAATTTTAAAAGCAGCTCACACCATTCGCCTTGGGCTCCAGAGGAAAACGGAAGTGAAAAGGGCGAAGTACGATATATTTATCCTTCTCTCCAAACCACTGCATGGTGAGTAAAAATACGACATCACTTTAACTGACTCTAAAAAATATGTGTTTTAAACGTACGGTTTGCTGCAATAAATAAAGTAAATGTTTTAGGTTCGACCATTTCGAAAATATTCCCATTGGTGACTAAGTGGCCGCCATTAACAAAGGCAGTCATGTTTTTTCTTGCTGGGTGCCCTGAACCACTCTTACCACCAGCATCACTGACTTGTGTCGCTTTGCCTGTCCATTTCCATTATTACATTCAACTCTGTTGAGTCCTGCATTTTATTAATACTGGGGAACTTTCCTGTGGTAAATAAAATGTTGTTGAACTCATGTCAAAGCAAGTGGTCGATAATATCCTCCGCAAGGAGCGTGCGCATTGGCTGCCCGCGCGGTACCGCCATAAACGCGTGACGTCACAGCCAATGCGTGGATGTGTGTGAGGAGCACGAGCAGAGCGGGGTGAGAATGGACTGAAAATGTGGAAGAACAACTACAGCTCAAAGCAGGAAGAGTTCAGTCGCGGCTCGAAGAAGCGAAACAGTAGCGCGTAAAGTTGGAGAGCTGTGCTGCTGCGCGGACTGAGCTCGAGGTGGAAACTAGCTCTCAACATAATCCTGGGGATGGTCGACTCCCGCTTCTCTCGCGCGGACGGCCAGGGAATCACGCGCCATTGAAGGGGGTGAACTGTGCATGCGCTTTAGCTCGTGGCGTGCACGCCTGGGTCGAAGCGATCAGTGGCGTGGCTCTCGGCCTCCATTTAACAATTTGTGTTTTCATTCGACGCTTTCGTCGACGCTTTCCGGCGGCTGCAGGAGCGTGCAACAGTTGGAATTTTTTTTACTGTGGACCTTAATATTTCTCTGGGCTGGCACTCCACGAGGCTCCAGCCGACACCGGGAGAGAGGTGTCCGAGAAACCTGCAACTTTCCCAACTTGGTAAGGAGAGAGCGGCCTTCTTTTCTACGTGTGAGTGAGCTGGGATGAACTATTATAACCCTCGAAGTGATAATTTACGTGAAACACTTTGGGTCAAACATAAATGTGAAAGTAGGTTTTCGGTTACGAGATAAAGCTTGAGAATGGTCACACTTTCGTGCATTTATTTGCAAATAGTAAGCTGCCCCCCTCCTCCCCACTTTGGTGTGACCATTGGGGCAGAGGCACGACAACAATGCAGGAGGCGATAACACGTAGGTCGTTGTCATCTGAGAACGCACATAAAGTAGGCCCGACCCGAGCTGGGTTTGATCCACCAGTATCTCTTTATTATGTCCGTATTTGTTAAGTTGCCTATTTTGTCACCAGTCAGTCAGTCAGTCAGTCAGTCGACAAACACGACATTAATAACCTGCATGAGCTCAGACCGAGGCCTGTCCACGGATGCTGTCTGGTCCGATGGAGCAGTTTTTAATGTAGCGTCTCATGTATAATATATCTAGTTATCTGATATTTAAATTGAGGTCTAAACTTAACTTTAAAATGTTTTTAAAGGCGTTATTTCGGGCTGGTTGGCAAGTGTAACATTCAGCAGGGCCGTTTGTAGCTTTTTGAGGAGCCCCGTGCAAAATGCTACAAAGTGCTATGGGGCCCTATCTGTTTAACCTCAGAAACAAAACAAAAGAACCGATGCTCCGTTTGGGGTCCTAGTTGAAAACTACCACATCTGCATAGTTTGCTTATTGCTCAATTAAACGGGTAACTTAAAAGCATTTTTATTTACAAATCGTGGATGCGGAGCTGTTCAAATGCACAAGCTCACAAATGCGCTTTTTGACTTTGTTGTTATTGGGACCAGCCCACTGACCTAAAGCAGTGATAACCAACCCTTTTTCCTTGAAGCCCCCCTGCGTGTGCCGTAGACAGTCCAAAACTGTGGCTCCCACAAATGTATCAAAACATGGAAATAATCGCATAGAAATATTTCAAACAAACTGAAATTGGAGTGTTACTTTTTTTCTTCTTATAGTCAGACCTTAGTGTTAGTTTCGTACCTGACGATTTCGGCTACAACTGTGAACTTCCTCTGAGGTAGACACGTGGTGTTGCTGTGTCTGGTCAGCTGATTTATACAGTTTTTGGCAGTTTTTTTTTTTTAGAAGACCTAATGAACCTAATCGGACTATTGAAATTGAAGTGTTTATTTCACCTGCAGTCCTTTTCTGTTGTCATATTTGATGCTTTTTAACCATATAATTTGCTCAAATAATATCACTTATGAGCTGAACCTCTGACCAGGCAAAGCTCTGCCCCCTCCCCTGCCATCCCAGGTGCCCCCCTTGCGAGGACTGCCCCCCAGTACCCCTATGTACACATTGTTAAACTCTTGAGTCACACTTTAGACGGTGATGAGTATCAGTAGTGACTTTAATTTAGTTACTAACTGTGTTGTTACATTGTTATGTCCTAGGAGTTGCATGAAGCTCAATCAGCAGTGATGCCGACCACAGACTCCACTGAGGACCTCCGTGTGTCGGGTGACGTGGACGTAAGCCTGTCCCGCGCTCTCTCCCTCAGCCCCCCTTTACCCACTGTCCCGTTACCTCCATGTGACACCGATATAGAAAGCAGAGCCGCTTCTATGTCCAATACAGACTGCAACAAGGCTCGGTCCTCCCCCGCAGAGGCGAGCCCAGCCAAAGTCGCTTCAACATCCCCCGCCCCGTCGCAAGGCAGCGCCGACACGAGCCCCTCTACGTTGCATATAGCGTCGGCAGCAGATTCGTTGCTGTGCCGCGGATCGAGTATTATCAACATGGAGCAAGAAACCGCATCGACCGCCTCTCCGCCGCCTTCTACGCCTTTCGGGGACACGGGGGAAACTGAGTACCCCGCTAAGTTGACTTTTAAAGGCGTTACCGTCACTCTTGAGAGCAGCAAAGTTTGGAATGATTTTTACAAAGTTGGCACCGAGATGATCGTGACTCGACCGGGCCGCCACATGTTTCCCTACTGCCGCTACCGCATCGCCGGCTTGGACCCGGAGCGGAAGTACAGCATGGTTCTGTCCGTACCGCCGGCGGATGCTTACAAGTATCGCTGGAGCGGGCAGAAGTGGGAGGCGTCGGGCCGGCGGAAAACTTGTCCCAGGGGCTGATTCGGGCTTTCGCGCACGAATACTCCCCCTACACCGGCGCGGAGTGGATGAACGTGCTCATTTCATTTAAAAAACTCAAGATCACCAACAACAACGGCGACCAAGAGGGGAACATAATTATACAGTCCTTGCACCGCTACATTCCCAGGCTGCACATCATACCTGTCCCGGACAGCACGGTCCCGACTGCGGATCAGCCCGTGGTCATGGGGCCGGAAAGCATGACCTTTACCTTTCCACAAACTGAATTTATGGCCGTGACCACGTATCAGAACTTTCGAATTACACAGATGAAGATTCGATACAATCCGTTCGCGAAGGGCTTCAGGGAGGACGGGTGTAACCCTCGGTTACAACGGATCGTTAACAGAAAGATCGAGTTTGTGAACGTGGAAACTGCCGGAGCGAGCGCAACGGCAGAGAAGGAGCCAGAGCAAAGGTACGTTTCATACACATGACGAGTATTATTTTAGATTTTGTATTATCAAAATCAAATACAGATTCCTGTGAACACTTTTAGGAAATTCAGAAATACTAACGGTATGACGGTTTTATTTAAAATATTTAATAAACATAACTTTGTTTGAACAAACATATCTTTGTTCTGAGATAGTATGATTTTCAAATCAAATATTGCCTCTACTAATTAGTAAAGTTCATTTATTCCACAGTTAAATTTTAGTTTTAAAATTTTAAAGTTGTTTATTTTTATTTTTTTTCTTAGCCCACAGAACCCTGTCCATTGTATTTATTTGTTCGGTTTACTTTGGTTTTCTTCTGCTGCTGAAGCAATATAATCGGCATTCACTTTTTTTTTTTTTTTTTTTTTTAACAAATCCCGAAGTCTCTTCTGAATTTTCAAGTCTATGGTGCATCAGACTTGATTGATTGTCTGAGCTGTTTTGCGCTCAAACTGCGTTTATAAGGGAAGGGAATCTTATTTGTATAGCGCTTTTTATATGACACAAGTCACACCCAAAGTCACACATGAAAGGGAGGGGGTTCATTCACTCCATGCTGATGGTGGTAAGCTACATTTGTAGCCACAGTTTCCCCTGGGGTAGACTGACCGAAGCGAGGCTGCACACATCTACGCCAACGGTCCCTCCGACCACCACCAACCACTCACACATAGGCATTGGGTGAAGTGTCTTGCCCAAGGACACAACGACAGTCTGCATCTGCAGGAGCCGGGATTCGAACCCCTGACCTTCCGATCATGAGACAACCCGCTCTACCATCTGCGCCACCATGCTAACAAATCAATAAGGACAAGATTGATTTGTTAGCATGGTGTTAGTTTAAAATGGTAGCTTGTGTCTTATTGCATCTTCTGCCAGAAGAGGGTGGCCAAGCAACGCACACATACTCACTGGGATTTTTTCACAGTGTAGGGGTAGAAGAAGAACTTTATTTATATAGCGCCTTTCACAGACATAGTCACAAACGGTGTCTTTCCACATGCAGGCGCGTGTCAGCCGAATGGCTCTTTCAGCCGCTTTGTCGAGCTTTTCCATAACAAAGGCCAGGGCCAAACCGGTCTGACCAGGGATAGGTTTTGGGCCCGACCTCTGGCTGTGGCCAGAGCGGACTAACCCGTGTCTGATGTGACGTGAACAGACTGCTGGCCTCTGATTGGCAACGAGAGAGTGGACAGCCCTCACTATTAACACGCAGGTAGGGGTGGGCGATATGACAAAAATAGAATATCACGATTTTTGAATTATAAACTCCCGATTTCGATCACGATTTTTTTTTTATAGTAACAAAAATAACTTAAATTACACACTGAAGAAGAAAAAGATTTAATGAATACACTAATTTATTCAACTTTGTGATAATCAACAGAGCAAAAATAGACTTAGAACTAACTTTATACATTAAAAACACAATAAAACTCCAGACAATAAAAGTAAAAGAGTAACACTAAGTTTGGTACAGGCTTGTTGTTCGTGTCTGTTGCTGTTTTCCATCTTTTCTGAGACGTCTCTCTCATGAAGTGAAGCTGCTTTGATGTGACGCTCTGTCGCTCTCTGACCCTTTCACAATAAGAGCAGGGGTGAAAGTAGCTTTTTTTTCTTGCCGGTACTATGTCATTATATATATATATAAATAATATAGCTAGTTTTGGGAGAATACTTTAGTAACGTATTCCACTGCTTAGTGCAAACAGAGTACTGTATTCTGAATACTTGGAATACTTTCACGTAGGGCAGGGCGATATGGCCTAAAATCTATATCACGATATAAAAAGAAATATCACGATAACGATATATTTGACGATATTATTGACAATGGACAAATTACTTCAAAATCCCAGCCTTATGCCTATTGGGAAGATTAATTCAGTGATATTTCATTCTCTTTTTTTTTTAACTGTATACTACTTTCCTCGCGAATATGATCTACTCAAGCGGTTTACATCCTTCATTTCATTTAACTTCATAAGCACCTGTCCACATGTTCTAGAGTCAGTGTTTATGCTGCTGATGGAGCTGAGCGTAACATGAATTATATCGTATCCACCACGATATAAAAAATTACAACGATATCAAAAAATTATATCGCGATAACGATATGCGATACGATATGGCCCACCCCTACTTTCACGTTGATTTTCATAATGTTAATGCATAAATGCGGCATATGATTAAGAAGATGTTTAGGCTATTGTCACATGCCTGTTACCAACTTATTTACCACTAATGTGGAATGAAAAAAAAAGCACTTTGCAAATGCCCAGAGCCCAAAAGGACAGAGCTAAACTTTTCCCCGGACATTTTGACCCTTTGTGTTTTCTTAATGTTATGATTATGAAACTGAAATTTAATGAACGAGTACTTTGATGTATTCCTTTAATATTACTGTATTCAGTAACTGTACCTGAATACAGTTACCCAAAATGAGTATTTTAAATATTCTAAATACATGTATTCAGTTACTACCCACCCTGAATATAGCAGTGTTTTCATAACCAGATCTGTTTCAACGGCATAAACATATGCATTTGTTCTTAATTAAATTCCCACAACTTTACTTTCACACGTGTCATCTGTGGACTAGTAACAAATATCCAAAACGATTTTGAAAGAAAATCAAACCGGAGATAGGGAAGTATTTGCATCTATCTTTAGATCCTCGTGTATGTCATGCCTTTCACAACAAAGGCTTATGCTTTTATTTTTTAAGGCCAACAGGAAGCGCTCAGTTCTTATTATGCTACTTGACAAACAGGGAACTTTAGAAATATTCACCGTTGTTTGGTAAAGGATTTAACATTTCCAAGACATGGATAAACAGGACATTTGTGACGCTTCCACAACTGCAGAGAGAGATTGGAGAGGGAGGGCGGTGGACCCAGCGAGGATTTGTTCGCTCCTCCTTTTTTCGCAGGTAAACAAACCACGAAGTAAAACCAGAAAACCAAAAGAGCCCGTATAAGGGGACTCTCATTCTAATGTGACAGCTTTAGGTGGAGGAGCGCATGTGAGCCGTGGCGCTGACGGCTCTGTCGTGTGATGCGTAAAGACGCACGGGGAGGGGCCGCAGCCAAATTGGCAAAACTGCGGCGTTACCGTGTGTGCAGAAAGTTCAGGGACAGAGCAGATGAGATCCAGTCTGCCGAGTCTCTATATTGCATTTAAGTGGCTGAACTTCAACGCGTTTGAGCTCACGGTGTAATATTATTGGCAGACTACTGTTTTGTGCGTAAGGTGAGAGAGCGCACCTCTTCTCCTTCCTGGTACTGCGTACCACCGGCAAATCTTTTAACGGTACGCAGTACCGGCTTACTTTCACCCCTGAATAAGAGTCTTACTAAAGCAATAACATGCAGTGACTCTTATTGTGTAAACCGGAAGCAGTTAGTTACTTGACAAGAAACTGAGAGTGACTGTGTATTTGGAGAACTTTTATATTTTCAAAGACATGGATAAACAGTGCATTTGTGAGCACGGTCCAGGATTTAAATTAAACAAATGAGAAGGATGCGGCGCCTGACAGAACTGTAAGGACGAAGGACACACTTGCTTCTTCACACATGTGTCGCCAGGTAAATAAACACACGCTGCGATCTACGCAGAGCAGCGGCGTTAGGGGGAAAGACACTGACATAAATACCACTGAAATAGAGACCGAACACTCTAGGTTTAAAAGCTCAGGATGGAGGAGTCTGGTCGTAAACACGCACTGTAGAGGAGCGGCTCGCTGCTAAATACTCGCATTAGCGTCTGACATTACGTAGATGAAAGTTTGTGGCTTGGCTTTGCTTCACTGACGGTGAAAAGAGTCAACTGTGCAGATGTGCTTAGAACCGTGATTAAACGATCCCACAAAAATGACAGATCGTCAGCTCTGGAGATCGTAAGACGGTCTCATATCGTCCAGCCCTGCACGCAGGTCATATGGATTTAATATTTCACAACATCATACAGCTGTGCTAAAAAGGGATTTTGCCAATAATGTATCATATAATATGTTTTAAATACTGTTCTGGTATTTTTGGTTTTGCAGTTCCACGGAGCTTTCTGAATACGAGAGACCGTTCGTCCTGAAGCCCATTATGTCGCCTTATTCTGAAAGTACATACGTCGAGTGTCGCGGCAAACACACTCTGGGTAATCTGGTGCTCATCCAGACAGCGACTGCAGAGCCGAAAAAAGAGAGCGTTCGTCCCATCAACCTGACTCCTCCGATGAAGCTGTGCGTCACTATGAACTCGAAAGCCAAATTCAGGCCCACGTCCACCCCCAAACTGCTGCCCAAGTACAAGAAGAAGAGGAAGTATATGAACTGGGGCTCCGAACAGAGAAAAAAGTTAAGGGGCGAGGCCACCCCCAGGGCCCCTAGCCCCCCGCCCGTCTCTATCCAGCCAGAGCTGGACGACGTGGAGGGACTGCTGTTCGTCTCCTTTACCTCCAAGGTAAAGCACAAGTGCCACAGGTTTCTGTTTAAACAATTGTGAAACTAATTTTATTGAGTGCAATTTTTGGGACTAAATGTTTCTTTTTGCCTCTTTCTTTCTATAGTTTTATGTGTTTATGGATAATTGATATGACATTGAAAATGTTTTCTTCTGTAAGCTGTTTGTTATCTGGGCCACAGAGTCAATAAAAGTCCCTGATATGGCTCAGGATTGGTTGAAAATTATCTACAAGCCCTTTTAATTTTATTCCTAGAATGCTTTGGACAGTCACATCGGAGACCAACCCATCATAAGGACATCCTCACAATCTACAGGCTCCGACGCGCCAGTGCAGCTACAACTAAACCGTAAGTTATAAGACCTTGTTGTGTAAAATGAACTGAAGTGGTTTGTTTTAAGGATTAATCTTACGTCTGTCATGCAGTTGAAACGGGGTGTTTGGAAGGTGAGGACGATAAGTTACTGCGCATGGAGATACAACTGATTCAGGACCTTCAAGTTCTCAAACACAGACAGACCATCCATCCCGCGCTGCAAGAAGGTGAGCGCTGTTAAAATAGAAAAACACAGAATATAACAGTGTGACAACTTTTGATGATGTCATATTGAATATTAATGAGGTCAATAATGGTCAAGAATACAGTCAGGACAGTAGAGGGCAGCACTACGACTTTAAGCACTTAACACGGTCACACAAACAAATGACTTTTAATGATAGTATTTATAATTTCAAGTAAGATCAAATCACAGCTAGTTTATTCCTTTTTAGAAACGGGTCTGTGGTTTCTTCTGTTAAAAATTGCTTATGTTTCCTTTGGCATGGTATGTATGGTAGGTTGTTTTGTGCAGTATATTATCGCAGTATAGGCGTATCGTGAGGTTATCGTTGGCCATGTATCTTGTATCGTATCGAATCGTGAGGTTCTGAGCCTTACAATCTAACACTTAGAATGTTAAATCAATGTTGTTGAGCTTCTAACCCAGTTATGTTGTGTCCTCGTCAGCAACATGCATGGAGTAGCATTTTTGCAGTTTTGAGTTGGCCAGTTTAATTTTGTTGTCCTTCTGAAGCACTTTGATCCATATTGCCTGGCTTTTCAGGGCTCGAAATTAACTTTTTTTCTTGATAGCGCTTGTGCTCCTAATTCTGAAATTTAGGAGCACAGTCAAAATTTAGTAGCCCAACCAAAAAAAAACAAAACAGGGAAGCTTTTAACAGGGATGAAGGGAATTTAAACATATCACACGCCACTTCCAGCCTTCTGTTGCATTTTAGATGTATTATTTTAGCTGTTTGCAATGATTCAGCAATCCACAAAACTCATCAGGCTAAATTTTAACATTATAAATGGGACACCAGATTTTGTGCCTCCCAACCGCCCCCAACCCCCGACTTGCTCCGCCCCTGCTTCACCGCACTTCATCGTCTCCTCACTCTGCATCTACACTCTCCTCACTCTGTGCTGCGGGAGAAAGCTCCATAGATCGCGCTACACACGGCAAACTCCTTTGCCAGAACCTTAGAAGACGTGTTAAACATTGCGTTTGTGACTTTACGTTTTGTATTTTGTGAGAGCGGCGATGATTCGCTTTCAGCGCTGCACGAGGTGACGAGTGGGTTGGATTGAAGTTTGCGCTGCTTCTCTGCACGACATCGATTAGAGCGTCATTTGAGAGATAGTCCCCAGTCCCAATGAGTTTATGAATGAGATATATATATTCCTCGTTTTCTTATAAAGAGACTGCAGTTGCGTAAATACAGTGGCTCATTCAATGAAAGCGGGCAGAGGAATGAGAGCGATGCACTTGTACGCAGAGAACACGAGCTGGTGCAGGTCGGCCCAGCGCGTGTGACCGGAAGGAATGACAGCGTGGGCTGAGCCAAAGGAGAGGACAGATTGTAGTTTATATGCTCTCGAACCATTTTGGAACAGAAAGTTTGCTGTTGCTGAATGGCAGTGTTGTGAAAACAATGACACAAGCTTTTTTAAGGTAGCACGAGAAGGTTTTGTTTCAAGGTGGACCGGAGCATTTGTTTGCAGTCGCAACATGCGAGTGATTCTATTTTTAGATCACAAAGGCATAATTTTGGGAGCATATGTGACCAAAATGGTCGCAGTTTCGAGCCCTGCTTTTGTTGAGTAATAGAAAGCCCATAAACCATCACCGGAACCTTTGTGAGCCGCTCTGCACCGGAACTGCAGCCTTGATTTGTTAGCATGCCGTTGACCAAAATGGTGGCTTGTATAGCCCTAACCCTTGCTGCCAGAGGAGGGCGCTCTAAGCAAACCCCGAGTTCCCTAAAAAGAAGTCTTTATTGTGGAAATATCCTAAAAGCAGATTTATAAACATACGTAGGTAATTTTGTGCATTATTTTTAGTATAATTGCTTTTTCACATCCTTACTTCCCGTGTCTCAGTTGGTCTGAAGTTGAGCATCCTGGACCCATCGCAGCCCGTCGACCTGCATTACCTCGGGGTCGAGCTGCCGCCATCTCAAAACTTAAGCAGCGACGGAGCTGACGGTAAGTTGAATTTCACACCAAAAAACAAACAAACACTGCATTATTATTAGGCTGTGATGTGACACAAGTTTGGTCTTTCTGACAGACAAAGGATCGTCATTCATCTCCAGAACCGGCAAAACCAACGACTTCACCAAAATAAAGGGATGGAGAAGCAAGTTCGTCCAAAGTGAGAGTTTGCCTCACAGTGATGGTAAGCGCTCATATTGCGAGTTTATATTCAGATCTTTTAGATATTTTTACCATGTTACAATGCTGTTCTCATCAAAAATATTCTCGGAGCTGTGTTACGACTCGCTACAGGATATTTAGTTGTAGCTGTTTTCGATCAATATTGCATTTTCTAACCAAGATAGTGATAAAGTGGTAGAGTATATGGAAATTACATTTAAGGCCACAGTTCATTCAGTGACTAAACGCTGTCCAGCTGAATCCCTGACGTATCATTTCCTCTTCCAGAAAATCTCACTGACGGTTCGGGATCAAAGAACCTCTCCGCGTTCTGCAGCAACATGTTGGACGAGTATTTGGAAACTGAGGAGCAGCAGATCAGCGAGCGCGCCGAGGCCTTCTCCACGCACCCCCAGGGCCCCGTGGCCTATGAGCTTCCCGCCAAGAGCTGCAGTTATGTAAAAACCCTGGACAGCGTACTGAAGGAACGCAGGACTCCTCCAGCCAGCGTTTCCAACAGGCCTAGTCCTTCTCCATACAAGCTCCTGTGCTCAGAGCCGCCGTCGCCAGAATCTCCATCGCAGAGTGCTTCCCCTGCGCTTTCTGAGGGGAACTACGCTGCTGAGCCAAGTCCTGCTCCTGGACCAGCTCTGACCAACTCCGTAGCACAGAGGTAAACCATTATTTTACTTTCATTGTTCATGTGGCTCTGTAACTTTTTTTAAAGAGAAGGCCATAATGTGGTGGAAGATAAATCAGTTCTATGGAAGAAGTTGCCTTTTATTTGTCAAAATGGAGGTGTTTTGATCTGGTTTATGGTTAAAGCAGTACTAAGTAACGTGTTTACCTTAATAAATCCTTTCCGTAGTCCCTCTGGGGGGTAATACAAGTGTTAATGGGATGATTGGGGGGTCTTTCATCTCCCCCTGGTGTCTCTGGCCAGAAAACCATGCTTGCAATTTGACTGCCACCGGGTCGGAGCAAGCAATACACACTAATAGAATCACGGAGAAGAAGCTAACAGGCTAACGGGCAAAGCTAACTGCGGGCTAGCGCCACTTTAAACAGTATTTACAGCCAAGTTTGAGTGAAAAAAATTATTTCCATTGTATAACTGGATGTACAACACCCCTCTCTCCCTTCGCCTTTTCTGTCAGCGTAGTATTTACTCTCCAAGACATTTAATAAGTTAAAAAATCGTAACTTGCTACGACACCTGCAGTTGCGCTTATGGCCTCTAGGGGCAAGAGTTACTTAGTACTGCTTTAATAATTCTGCAATGAGTAATTCAGTTATTTTAATGATGCTTTTCAGTGAAAGGTTTGAGAGTATTGTATCTTAATTTGGAACACAATACTCTACTAACTAATTTTGTTGATCACTTTATAACATTTTGAAATGATCCTCAAGTTAAGGGGTATGAATGAACGACAAAAAGGCTGGGAACCGCCAGTCTATTATATAAGGTCCTTTTAAGAATTTCCCAGAATATTTTATCACCAACAATTTTACAGCAATGTTTGTCTTTATACAATTAGTTTATGTTGATACCTTTTTGTTTTAAGCCAATTATCCGGTTACAATGCACAATGAGCCCCAGACTATGCAGATTCTATAAGCAATTTGCAGGAAACCTATAAAGGTCTCCCTCTGATCTAAATGTACCAACAAAAAAATCCCCAAATCCTAGCACGTGTCCACAGTCACGTCTGATTTGTGTGTTCTAATGAAGTATGGCATGTCCACATAAGGAAACCCAGGTTTAGTTGAGTTTGTTGTGCCATTTTTAAATCAATAAGTGCACATACTATATTCCCTTCACTTAACCCCATAACACTTCATTTGTTGCTCAATTTGATGTATAACTTTTCCTTTCTCGTTTTCTCAATGCGTGCTTTCAGATTGTCCAAGTATCTTCCAGACCCAAACCCCAAACCAGGCGTTATCGCCAGAGGGAGCCAAATGTGCAACACTCAAAACCTTTCGAAGCCACAGCTGAAACTGCACAAGATGGAGGTCAGGGCGTGGAACTCGGGACTGAAACCAACGCAGTTAGCTCCGGACAGACTGGTGGTGGCGCTGTCGGCTCTCATGACCAAACAGGTAAACATCTGGTGGATATTTCAACCAGGAGAGGCGGAGCTCGAGCCAAAAGGTTTTCTAATTTCTGTTAAATCCTTGTTGTTGTTTCCCAGACCCATCTCCACGACTTGTTCAAAGCACCTAAGTGTCGACAGAGGCGAGCGACCCCGTGTGGCGAGCAGTTCTGCAGACTGGGCTGCGTGTGCGAGAGTCTCCGCAGGGATCTCTTCTATCGGGACGGAGGGTCTTTCCACTGCAGACGCCCCGACTGTATGTTCGAATGCACCTGCTTCAGACACAAGATCGCCAGACACCTGGTCGAGTCTGAGCCCAGCTCCTGCTGTTCGTACGGTAAGTCCTGTCTTAAAGTGGACACAAAATGCATTCTACCTTAAACTGGCCTTTGCTCCAAAATAAATTCCACTATAATTTATTATTATTTTTTAAAGAAAATAATTTTGACTGGTAAACCGATTGCACTATTTGAAAACATCATATATGTGAAGCAGACACACTCCTATTCTACGCGGCGTGCTTGGAGTGACGACATTGTCATAAATCGACCTAGAACAAGTCTGTTACAAAAAACTGTTGAATTTAGATCCTCGCAATTGTGGAATAAGCTGCCTAAGAATTTGAGGGACTCATCCAATTTAAATGTTTTCAAAAATACACTAAAATCCTTGGTATGTTCTGAGTAATTATATCTTGTCATGTATTATATTTTGTCAAGGCACACAGTATTTCTGATGTGCCTTGTTTGCTTGTTTTAATGCGTGTTATTTTATTGCAAATGTTTTTAATTCTGGACCACAGGAAGACTAGCAACCACTACGGTGGTAGCTAATGGGGTTCCTTAACAATAAACAATAAACATCATGCAAAATCGACCTTTTAGAGCTCGTGTGGGGTGGGAGGAGCTTATGTTGAGATTTCTTGAAAATCAGGAAGTGAAACTACTGGGTGTTTTATTTCAGCTGTTTTTGATCAATATAGCATTTTCTAACCCACAAAGTGTAAGAGTGAGAAACATAGGGTTGCAAAAGGGCCGAGAATTCCCAATACATTTCCAGAAATGTTCCAGAAACGTTCACTTTTTTTTTTCTTCACCAATTGTTTTTTGCATAAACTATTAGCCCCCTTAATTTTTTTTTAACCATAAAACATTCATTTGAGAGATTTCACCCCCCACTCATACATAAAGTGTGAGGACCATATTGTCAGGTCAAAACATAATAATTGGTTGGACAAATGGCAAAGTTTTACATAAGGAAACAGAACAGACTGAAATGAGAGAATATTGTGAAGTAATGAGTCTATTCCATTTCCAAACGCCCTTCTTCTCCACTTTTCAGCTCTACTGTGATAGATATTTCAGTGTATAACTATTAAATATAATGTTTATGCTTCAGGTTATATCCGTCTGTAAAGAAGCAACCTTCAGTTGTGTTAATTCACTGTTTATTCCCATTAATTGACATGAATTCCTTTGGAAAATTTCCTGGAATTATGCACAAATAAAGACGTGTTTGAGATTATTACCAATTGCCTGCCAAAGCGTAATACCAGCTCTTTAAACCCTGTTATAACATTGTTCTTCCATCATAAACATTCATGCATGTTTTTCACTTTGGTCTCTTCTTCTACTGTTGGAGCCCCGATCTGTACTTCCTGGTCATATTGTGTCTCAGGAAAACACGTTCTTTAAAGTCCGTAATCCAACATTGGATCCATTCTTAGCGGTTCTGCACGGAAACACCCAAACTCTTGCTTTGTGTTTGACGTGGGAAGGACATTGTAACGTGGTAGAAAGCTGTTGTTTTATTTTCCTTGTCTGTATGATGGTTATAACTTCTAACTTTCTTTGCGTTTCCTCCAGCCATAAAGAATCCTGAAAAACTGTGGGTCAAAAACATCAGTGACTCGGAGCCGCTGCTGGTCCCTGAAGGAAACACTCCAGATGTCAATCCCAAAGTCATCAAGCCCAATACAGTACCAAAGGCAAGTCCTGGCCTCACCCCTGGTTTTAGTATTTGTTTAGGAAAGACTAATAGCGAGTGTATCTTGTATTTTCACAGATCCGAGAAGAGGACAAAGACCCCGTGTACAAATACCTGGAAAGCCGACTGACGTGCGCTCGAGTCAGAGAGTTCAACTGTAAAAGTCACCACGTGGAGACTCTGGAGGATCTGACTGCAACCACTGCTAATGCAACTGCTGCCCCAAAGTCCGCTCCCTCTACTCCTACTAATCCTACTACTACTCCTGCTCCTCCTGCTCTTCCTGCTCTTCCTGCTGTGCGGATAATTAAAACACCTGCTACAACTTCCGTCAATTCAACCAAACCGTCCGAGAAGACACCGGAGAAAACCATTCAAAACGTGTTTGTGCTGAAAAAGAAATCAGGTAATTTTGTGTAAGCTCAGATGTTTTTAAAGAGGGGGTATTATGCTTTTTTCAATCACATAGCACCAGTCTATAGCATACTACAATGATGACGTAACCTTCTGTTGGTCTGTATATGCAGTAAATTAAAATAACTGCCTTGAATAAAATTGCTCTCTCAAAATGGCTGTACTGAACGTCTTGAAATAGGCCTCTGTCTCTTTAAGAAGCTTTCCGACACGCCCCCTTCAGCACACTGCTGTGGCATCTAAACAACACTACTGTGCGGGGAGGGGGCTCTGCTGAGCTGAGGAGCAGTGGTTGGTGGCTTGGCTGGTGACGAAAGGTCCAGAGGCGTCTCCAGGAGGTGGGGGCGTTCCTAGGAGGACTGAGGCATAGCTACACCTAAAATGGCTGCCGTCTAAGTTTTTACTGATTACTCAAAAATATGTGAATGAGCCAAGGCAACACTCCAGGCATGTGTTTAATGAGGGAATGACATAATAACATGATATAAAGCTTGAAAAAGTTGATTTTACATAATACCCCCCCTTTAAGAAGTCATCTGTTCTGCGCTGATTTAGTGTCGAGGATCTTTCTCCTCTCGCCTTTTAATCATTTTCTTTTCAGCATCAGACTGAAAACCACTCCCTCCTAGATTATTAGTTGCTGACGAAGCCTCAGATGACTTCTTAAGAACCTTTGGCTCCCATGGAAACGCTGTGCAATTTCACTGTCATTCAGTTGTTTTAATACCACTGATCGCTGCTGTTGTCCTTTTATTTTTGCCGGATGTTTTGATGAATGCATCCTGGTCTCTAACACGTTTTCTTTAAATTACCGATCTGTTGTCGATCATAGGCAAGGCACGTTTATTTGTAGAGCACAAGTCATACACAAGGCAAAGTGCTTCACAGTTGCATCAACATAAAATGAATCGGTAAAAAGGGATTATTAGAACACAGAACGATTATTATTTATTTTACTACATTAATGTTGCCTACGACATTGCGATCGCTCGTATTCCCTTTAAAAGTTTTAAATGAAAAGCAGCTGGATTTGTTCGAAGCCAATATTTCGCTACTGATTCGAGCAGTTTCCTCATGTTGGACATTTTGAAACATGGAGAAGGATGGGACATATTGAAGTGAATGACAATACAACTTGGCTTCAGACGAGTTGATCCGTAACTGTCTGGTCTTTACGCTCAGTCACGCAAACAGAGCACAGACGGTGTTCGCAACAGCCTCTCCTTCTCCTCTATGGGGCCAAACGGGAGTGAAGTTAGAAGCGACCAAGCTCTTCCACGTTTTCCCTATTTAAATACTGTTACGTGAGGAGTTACATGATCCAAGTTTAGTTACACAAAATTAAAACATGTCGATTTTCTGAATGGATAAAAATGGGGAACTTTATTGTAAGGCGTAATAACACAAGGAGCACTTCGGCGTCCGCGCAGCAAAGTTGAAGTGCTCCTAAGGTATTATTCCGCATTGCAATATAGTTCCCCTTTTTATCCGCTTAGAAAATCGACATGTTTTAATTTTGTGTAACTAGACTTCGATTGTGTAACTCTTCACGTAACCGTATTTAAATAGGAAAACGTGGAAGAGCTTGGTTGCTTCTAACTTCACTCCCGTTTGGGTCC